>OX940986.1:5058822-5332758 GCA_954871275.1 Leptopterna dolabrata | reverse complement strand
CTCAACTTGTTTTATTGAAACAAATTAGCTCCAGCGATGTAGACGACTACAAAAATTACTTTCGGATGGAGGAAGCCTGTTTCCAAAAGTTGCTGGGGTTAGTTCTACCATTCCTAACAAGGTGGAATACAAACATGGCTTCTCGAACCTTTCCAAGAAGGACAACGATCAAAATACCCATGAGGACGGAGTAAGTTTACACTTCATCTGCGCTAGCTCCCGATCTCTTCGATGAAGTAATCTTCTTCAATTCTTTCCTGAAGTTCGTCCGCAGACTGTTTATTTTATTTTTTTCAACATCATCCCTGTTGGCCCCTGGCTTCATTTTCTCGAAAATGGGAATTAGTCGGTCAAGCCCGGCATTTCTGGCCATTTTATTTTTGAATTTTGAGTAGGTTGGATTCCAAAGGTCAGGGATTAGTTCGAAACTTTCTATAAAGAGTCGAAGGGCACATTGTCCCTCTTCTTGGACCTGCGAACTGGGTGATCCAGCATTTTTTGCTTCGTCGTCACTGGTTGAATTAGCCATTATCGCACACCACCAAGAAACGGACTGAGAACTGATAAAAATATTGACGTGCGTCCGCACACGGTCAATATTATTGACAATATCCCCTCCACTTTCCAGTATTGACGGCCGAATAACAAAAAACGCTGCAAATCCCTGCACAACGGTTTATTATTTTGTATAGAATACCCTTCTGTTACAGATCACAGCTCTATGTATAGATAACCCGTCTATATAATATAATATGTACTATTCTATGCATATTATGTAGATCGCAGACCCGTAGGTTAGTACCTAACCCCGTACTCGTTACTAGGTACCTACCTAAATCACGAGTTAAATGTTGCTAAAATAATTCTGCCGATGACAAACAGTACCTAACAAAAAGAAACACACATAATGAAGTTCTGAAAAGAAATTGTTGATGAGGAGTGAAAAAAGTTGCAAAAGTACCTACCAACAAACTCCAGCCCCTTCTACGTAGATGGTATAATGAACCGTTGTGTAATAATTTACCGTTGAGTAATGATTTACCGTAGTAATACCTAATTTACCCATCAATAATACTTCAACGTTTGTTCAAGTTTCACTACCTACCAACAAACTCAAAAGAGCCATCATTTTTCAAATTAAATAATATCACAGAACAACCAACTCGACTTCATACTCCGCCAATATAATCAGGTGATCCCTACCAATGATTGGCCGTATTCACAAATTCCTATTGTGGGCGCGTCTCTGGTTACGAGATTTGGTTTGAATTGTATACAATTTCATTCACACTGGAGTCGAAAATGCCTGTCGGTGCAAACTTCGGGGCCTTACTGTGAACGAACGGCTGGACGTACGATGCTCCGGATGGTCTTAAAAAACTCGCAAGTTCAAGAACTATTTAAAACCGTAAAAATATTTACGTAAAAAAATGGTATAGGCGTTTTGAAAATTTCAACCCCTATTTTGAACCCCTTAGAGATGACTCACAGTAACGTCGAGCTTCGAGGACCAACTAGACGCCGAACGGAACCTATAACCCGAATTTCATCAATTTTTTTTCATGGTAACTAAGAAAAGTGGCCCGTACGGCGTACGGCGTACGGCGTACGGCGTACGGTGTACGGCGTACGGCGTACGGCGGACAGACAGAAATATTTTTATTGCAGTTTTGGATTCTACATACCTTGAAACGTAAACCATCAAATTTTGAGAGGGGGTAAGAATTTTTTTTTTCATGCTCGATTCCAATGGTTCATTATTGAAAATAATAAACCAAAAACGCTGCAAAGTCCTTGTCACATGGGTTTATTATTCTATTGGACATACCAACAGAAATGCTGGCTGTTTATTTATTGTTTCTTTCATGTATAATAATTTAAATAGCTATTTCTGGTGGTTTCCACCAATTTTGGCCCCTAAAACACATATTAGGTTTTTTTTTTTTTTTTTCAATAAATTATCTCTGATCATTGATAGTACTATTTAATCGTCTTGATCCACGTCTTGAAACTTTTTCCAGTGTTATTCTACAAACTGATGGTGATTTCAGACGATTTCGCAGGTTTTTGACTCATAAAAAATCAATTTTGGGAGCTGAACATCTGGTACAACCTCAATTTTCCACTCCTTGGTCAAAATCGACTTCATATTCGGCCTTCTCGTCCCCAAAAACATGAAAAACGATACCTTAAAAGCTCATGTTACCAACATGTTGCTAAAACGCAAAAAGTACCTATTTTTACACACATTTTCACTCATAACACCCCTGGGTGTATTCCGATCGGGCTGAAAAGTTTCGGGACACAACTAGGGCCCAAATGGAGCATGTGTGCGAAAGAACGATTTTTTTAGACCGAAAATGGAGCCTGTACACGTGATACGGCGTACGGCGGACGGACATTGCATTTTTGGAATCTACGCACCTTGAAACGGAAAAGAAAAAAGTTTGAGGGGGTGTTATAAAAATTTTTTGCTGAGCGAATACGTAGGTGTATTATTCACAGAATAATAAACCAAAATCCGGATATCGTCAATATTCTCATCAATACCGACCTTCAATCCACTTTGCGCCTGCACACGGTCAATATTATTGACAATATGTTTTCATATTACCTTACTGAGCCTTTATGAGCACGACGGACGAAGAATTCCGGGAATGAGGAACCGCGAAAGGGAGAATTCGATACTCATGTTGACGCACGCTATTACCGATGAGCCAAAATGACGAAAAACAACCCAAACCGATGATCCAATAAAACCAAACGGGGCTCACTCTCTCGAAACTACAATTCGAACGGCTCCAGCCACCCCCCCCCCCCCCCCCCCACCGACATCGCCCTAATTCGAACAAATATTTGTCCAAGTGAAAATTCCCTAGATACCCCCCCCCCCTCCTACCCCCTCCACTCTTCTCTTCAAAGCCGTGCGGTTCTGGTTGTGAAAAGCCATTCAGCCGCAAAGCACTTACTCCCTCATCCCCCCCCCCCACCACCACCCTCCATTTCCCCTTCAATCCGCGCTAGTTGGGGAAGTTCGCTCCCTCCCCGCAAACCCTGAAAGTCGACTCTCGTAATGGATGGGTCGGAATTTCAGCGAAAGGATCGGGAAGGGAGATAAAACCGAAATACTTGGCTCCCCCTTCAGAGGGTTACTAATTGCTTATCTAAATTCAGCGTTTCCGAAGCCCCGGGCGGAGCTGAGGCGGCGGAGACTGACAAAACGACGTTTTCTTATTTAGTTTCTTTCTTGATTACTTTTTGATTCCTCCAATGTATTTTTTCCCCCTCCTCGCACTCTCACGTCCTTCCTTTCACTCTCTCTCTCTCTCACACACACACTCACTCACTCTCTCTCTCTCTCACACACACACTCACTCACTCTCTCTCTCTCTCACACACACACTCACTCACTCTCTCTCTCTCTCTCTCTCTCTCTCTCTCTCACTCAGAATATAAGGCAAAATTAATTAAATCTTACTTTATAAATGAATAAACACTTGACGCTAAGTATTTAAAAGAATTTAGCACACAATGTCTTAAATTAATTTCTATTTATTCTAAGTCGCAAGATGATACTATTAATAACAATGAATACTCAGTTTATTATAATTTAGATAATTTCTCTGAAATGTTAAATATTAACATATTTATATACATGCACAACACCACTGTTTCGTTTTTCTTTTCTTATGTATAGATGAGTCTGACATCGAGATTTAATATTTTATGTTTATTTTTTGTGATATGATGTAAGAGAGGACCTTAAGGTCCTAATTGTATCACATTGTTCAATAAAACAGTCAAACAGTCAAACTCTCTCTCTCTCTCTCTCTCTCTCTCGCTCTCGCTCTCGCTCTCTCTCTCTCACTCTCACTCTCTCTCTCTCTCTCTCTCTCTGTCTTTTAATTTATTATTTTCAATAGAAAACCTTTGGAATCGAGCACGAAAAAAATAATTTTGACATTTTATGTCTTTACTCTGGCACTTGGACCCGAAAAGCGTTATACGAAACCGTTATACGATACCGGTAAACAAAAGCGTTACAGTGAGTAGTAATGGAGACTAAACAAGGAGAGGACGGCGGGATGCCGGTTTCTAATCGACCATTCTGATGATTTTCGCTTACAACCGATTCGTTTCTACGGAACTTCATGTTTGCCATTTTTCATCGTACAAAAATCGTTCTCCACTCGTTGGAATCGTGTGATTTTATTGAACATTTTCTTGTTAACCGTACCCCCGTACCTGGCGCGATAGCTGAGCTGAGCATGATGAAAAAAAAAGGCGGGTAAACAAGGTAGTCAGCAACAGGTAGTGAAGAAAGTCATTGTTTACTAGAATGGAATGTGGTAACCTTGCACCACCATTTAACCCGGATCGTGGTAATCTTGCAACCCGTAAATGATACCGTAAATTATCCCTAAATTCCCACTGGGACATAAAATGTCCCAATGTGTTGCAGACTCGTAAGCAAGCGTTATTCATAAACATCTAAACAACTAACATATATGCAACGTTTAACCCCCCCCTTTAAAATTTGATGGCTTACGTTTCAAGGTATGTAGAATCCGAAAGTGCAATGAAAAAATTTCTCTCTGTCCTCCGTACGCGGCTTTTGGTTTATTATTTTGTGAATAAAACACCGATTTATTCGCTCAGCAATTTATAACTAATTTATTTTACTTATTTTATTTTATAAATAATATTTTTATATTTGTATTTTTATTTTGGTTTATTATTTTCAATAATAAACAATTGGAATCGAGCAAGAAAAAAAAATCTTACCCCCTCTCCAAATTTGATGGTTTACGTTTCAAGGTACGTAGAATCCGAAAATGCAATAAAAATATTTCTGTCTGTCCGCCGTACGCGCCACTTTTCTTAGTTACCATGAAACAAAATTGATGAAATTCGGGTTATAGGTTCCGTTCGGGGTCTAGTTGGTCCTCGAAGCTCGGCGTTACTGACAGTCATCTCTAAGGGGTTCAAAATAGGGGTTGAAATTTTCAGAACGCCGTATCTCGTAAACTATCGATAGAAGGGTGTGGTTTTTTTTACGTTATTAAATTCGTCTTGAGCTAAACAATTTTTTGAGACCACCCGGAGCATTTACGTCCAGCCGTTCGTGTGCACCAAAAAACTTCGTCAACACGATCGTGAATCAAACGGTATAAATCAAGGATGGCTGTATGAAGTCGAGTTGGTTGTTCTGCGATATTATTTCATTTGATAAGTGATGGACTATTGGATTTTGCTGGTAGGTACTTGTGAAACTTGAAAAAACGTTGAAGTGTTAGTGATGGGTAAATTATTACACAGTGGTAAATTATTACACAACGGCAAATTATTACACAATGGTAAATTATTACACAACGGTTCATCTACCTAGAAGGGGCTGGATTTTGTCGATCGGTACTTTTGGAACTTGAACAACCGTTGAAGTATTATTGATGGGCAACTTATTACACAACGGTTCATCATAGGTATTGACCACAGAAAACAATGATCTACGCGGAAGGGGCATCTATTTCACTCCACATCAACAATTTTCCTTCAGAACTTCATCGACAGAATTATTTTAGCAACATTTAACTCGTGTCATCACTAGGGACGCGCTAAGAATCGGGAATTGGCCCGAGATAAAATCATTGCTATGGATCACCTGATTATAAGCAAGAAGTATGAAGTCAAGTTGGTTGTTCCGTGATATTATTTCATTTGAAAAATGATGGCTGTTTTGGAGTTTCTTGATAGGTACTTTTGCAACTTTTTTCACTCCACATCAACAATTTTCCTTCAGAACTTCATTATTTGCGTTTCTTTTTGCCATTTTAGGTACTGTTTGTCATCGAAAGAATTATTTTAGCAACATTTAACTCGTGATTTAGGTAGGTACCTAGTAACATGTACTATACAAACATATTGTACATAATAATGTATAGATAAGTACATATTATGTAATATAGACGGGTTATCTATGCAGAGAGCTGTGATCTGTATTCTGTACAAAATGCGAAGTACAGCGTACGGCGGACAGACAGAAATTTTGGTTTAAGTATTATTTTCAATTTTGGTTTATTTATTTTTCTCGTGGGTAGGTATTGACCACAGAAGTCAGTGATCTACGCTATATAAACCGTTGTGTACTAATTTGCAGCGTTTTTTAAAAGACAGTGCGGGCACTGAACGGCTCGAGGTGGTGTGCGGCGATATCCAAATAATGCGCTGGGCCCGATCAATTGGGGGCAGACACAATTCACCGTTTCGCGTCTAATGCGGATATCTCGCTCAGACAGTTATCATAACAAGGTCCCCCTCTAACGCCGTGAAGCACGTTCCACACTAATGGCCGACCGGGGGTTGATAATACGTACTGGGTGGCAGACGTGGAGGAAGGTTAGGCGGGGTAGTTGTAGGCAATAAATCCCCTTGAACCCCCCCCTAACTAATCCCATCCAGATAATAAGGGCTCTACCAGTAATGAGCCGTTATTAGTTGCAGTGTTTGATTAGGGCAATCAATATTTAATCAACCCACTCGAAGGTCCTGGAACACTACCGTGCACGGCGCTATCACCAGCCGCTGTATCAACTTGCTTAGCGCTCAATGTTGTACAGAGAAACACCCATACGCACAAGGACGACGAATGTCTACGTAATGTGTATATTCAATCAAGTAACGCATTATACTACTGGCAACAAGTAATCATGAGCAGCACAGCTACCTTTTATACATATAATTATTATAAAGTACTACTCCAGTTGGTGGGCAGTTCCCAGCAAGATTCGCGGTGATTTTTGCTTCCTCACTACCGTAAGGTAGGGAAGCCTTGGATTCGTGATTAAGTAAGAAAACGTCTGCCAGTTCGAGTAGGCAGTACAGCTTCCTCACTTGAATCACATGAACGTATAGAATAGGTAGTTGGGTAGGTTCGTTCTGATACGGGACCATTTGCGATCCAATCCCGCGTGTACCCTCAAAATTTCAGCTCTGTACGACGGGTTTTGCGTCGTTAGAAGCGTTACAATGAAACGGTCAACATTTTATGTTTGCGCATGCACAGAGGGAAGTTACAGTAAGACTCCAGTGAAATTCATATGGAACTATCAAAGTATTATACCTGATCGACCCTCCAAATCTGAACTCATTTCAACTTTATTTAAGGTAGTTATGGGCGTTTCAATTATTTCACGTCTGCGCTTGCGCAGACGAAATTTACCATAAGTGTAGGTTTACACCTACCGTTTTTACCTCTCCGTTGCGTTACCCTCCGGTTACCGTTTATTGACCAACACATTAAACCTTATGGGCCTGTTGGAATTGTCCTCTTTTGTTCCGTTCCGTTCTCCCTCCGTTTTGCAGGAAGGAGGCCACCGCATCATGGGCACGTTGGTACGTCGCGGGGTCCGTTAGAAAAAGGGAAGGGAAAGGGACAACAGGTAGTCGCAAGTGGGGTAGTTGTCTCCTGCCGGTTGCATTCCTTCCGTTTCCCTCCGGTTCCTCAGTTGAATCTTTATTTGCCATCACCATGGACGTTGATAAATTAATTTCCATCATTCATGGTCAACCCAGCCTGTGGGACAAAGGCTCATCTGAGTACGCCGATAACACTGCCAGAGCCAAAAGTTGGGTGGCAGTTGGAAACGGGATGAGTGATGAATTTGAAAAACTCACAGAACGAGAGAAGACGGGAAAAAGTAAGTGAAGAACATTCTTTTTGAATTATAATGTCGGAATAATTATATGGTGTGTAGGAAATAATCATATACTACTGCGTATATGAGGATATATATGAGGAGGAACTGGTCACTAGAGCAGACTGGGCAGTACTAAACGGGCAGCCCGCAGGATGACAAAACGGACAGTTCAAACAACCTATCCCTCCCTTCCGTTTCTGGATGAAAACGGCAACGCAACGGAACGGAGCAAAAAAAGGAAGGTGTAAACCTAGCCTAATGTGGTGGAAATGGCAACCGTGGTCCGAGATCCGACCCGGGGATTCCGGGTAGCCCTCCCTTTTGAGATCTGCTGCTGACCCACTATGCCACACACTGCTGATGGATGGTTGCGCCAATCACTTTTATCTGGCCAGGCCGGATGTCTGCCAGTCCTGCTGCTGCTTGTAGCAGCTCATCCACCTGGTGCGTACGGATTTTGGCAGTATTGACGTCAGTGAGGGATCGGGATCCAGAGACCACAGAGACGTCACTGATGAAGGCCCCTCTCGGTGTCACCACCAAGAGATCTGGTCGATAGCTCCGCTCCACCAGGTTGAAGTGGGGCTCAAGCCACACCGGCCATCCTTTGCGTCGTGCATAAACATGCAACAGGTCCAGGGCAGCACCTAGGTCGCACCATGGAGGGGCAGACCTGGAGGACATGAGCAGCCGTTTCATTTATGCTGTGACAACCCATTCGACAGTGATGGGTAGTTCCAGTATGCTGACCCCTTGAACACCTCATCCTGGTGGGCAGAGAACCAGAGTGAACCTTCACCAGCCCTAGGGATTTCCAGCCGTGCATTCTTGCTCATCGGTTCCTGATCCATCCAGTGCTGGCTCTGGTGTCCCGTGATCTCACCAATTCTGATCCATCAGTGGTGCGATGAAGCCGCTGTGTTATGGCAATCCGACCGTCTAGTCGTGCTGACCATTGATGTTGCTCACTACGAATCCAAGGGTTCCTTACCTTCGTTAGTGAGGATGCAAAATGTATGTCCTCCACAATGAAAATTTCCACTACGATTTTGCGTTTCAGACATCGAGGAACATTTAGCGAATTTTCAAAGAAAATGAAGCTATTGCAATGGCTTCGAAATTTAAATAATATAAATTTTTGGAAATTTTCTTCATAGAAATCCGTTTCAGACCATTCTAAAACGATTCCTGAAATTTAACACTTTTTTATATGTATATATATATATATTTATTTATATATGTGTCACTCCAGACGATAACTCTCGATAGAATTGAGATAAACAGCTCAAATTTGCACAAAAAATCTATCTTGGCAATCGAAAGGCTAAGTTCGAAGATGGGCGAAATTGGCCTACTCTAAGGAGGGTTTTGGCGCATTTAAAGTGCGCAAAAATTACCCAAAAATCCCCAAAATGTTATTTTCCAACAAGTGACCCCTCATTTTAAAGGTTTTTGCACGCTGAACACGATGGTGGAATCGGATTTTAGATATCTTGATCCGTTCTCAAATTAGAGCATTTAAAGTGCGCAATAGTTACCCAAAAATCCCCAAAATGTTATTTTCTAACAAGTGACCCCTCATTTTAAAGGTTTTTGCACGCTGAACACGATGGTGGAATCGGATTTTAGATATCTTGATCCGTTCTCAAATTAGAGCATTTAAAGTGCGCAAAAATTACCCAAAAATCCCCAAAATGTTATTTTCCAACAAGTGACCCCTCATTTTAAAGGTTTTTGCACGCTGAACACGATGGTGGAATCGGATTTTAGATATCTTGATCCGTTCTCAAATTAGAGCATTTAAAGTGCGCAAAAATTACCCAAAAATCCCCAAAATGTTATTTTCTAACAAGTGACCCCTCATTTTAAAGGTTTTTGCACGCTGAACACGATAGTGAAATCGGATTTTAGATATCTAAATCCGTTCTTAAATTAGAGCATTTAAAGTGCGCAAAAATTACCCAAAACTAGGATAATCTTTAAACTCTTACCCCCACCCCCTTAGAGTGGTCAGATTGAAAAATGTGAGAAGTATTAATTGAAGACGAGAGTTCGAAGCAAAAAAGGGGGAGGCAAACGATTAGTACAACTCCTTGAATTTACCCACAGCGATCAAATAAATAAGCACTTAGTACAATTACGTAATAAACAAACGGTAGAATCAGGATGGACAAAACGTACAAATTAAAATAAATACGAAGAGAATATACATAGAAAACCAAATTTTAGACCGAAGTTTTCCTTTATTCAAAACCATAGCCATTAATTCGAATATTTCTTTGAAAATTCGCTCATTAAGTCATGCTGCATGACTGATTTTTTTTGGTTCCGCGTCTGTCTGTCCGTCCGTCTGTCTGCGGTAAATTCCTTCTAACGCCCATAGCTACCCGAAATAATTGTCGAAATTGGCTAAAATTTGGAGGGTGGTAACGGGTTGGGTCGCAGATGGTTCCATACCAAAATCATTGTTCCTTCTGCGCATGCGATAAACGTGAAATACTTGAAATGCCCATAACTACCTTAAATAATATCGTTGAAATGAGTTCAAACATGGAGGGTCAATCAGGAATAATACCCCAATAGATCCATATGCATTTCATTGGAACATGAAATCTTGTCCATTTCCTCGTAACGCTTCTAAGCGACAAACAGTCGTAGAGAGCTGAAATTTTGAGGGCTCACGCGGGTGGATGGCAGATGATCCAATACAAAAATCATTGACATTGCGAGGCGCTTCACAACTGGCTCACTAGGCTTCTTCCTCTTTTCGAGTTTCACCTTCTTCTTTTCCCCTGATTTTTAATCTTATTGAAACACTTGTGTGAACTTTCTCATCGCCGATATCGCTTGTTCCAGTCCAGAATGTGTCGCCTGTATCCATTTCCGAACATTCGATGCACAAGTTTAAAACACCCATCTACTGCAAAACACGCTGCAAAGTCCTGGTCACATTGGTTTATTATTCTACTGGACATACCTACAGAAATGCTGGCTGTTCAATTGTTCTTACTTTCATGTGCAATTATTAATAGCTGTTTTTGATAGATCCCACCAATTTTGGCCCCCAAAAACGAACTAGGTTCCTATTTTTTCGAAATTATCTTTGATCATTGATAGTGCCATTTAAATGTCTTGATTCACCTGTTGAAACTACTTTTAGCGTTAATATACAAATTTATGGTGATTTCAGACGATTTCCCAGGTTTTGACTCATATAAAATGAATTTTGGGATCTGAACCTTCGTTACAACCCCTATTCTTCACTCATTGGTCGAAATCAACTTCATATTCGGTTTTCTCGTCCTAAAGAAACATGGAAAACGAAACCTCACAAGCTCATGTTGCTAAAACATCAAAAACCCCTATTTTTACATCCATTTGTAGCCCGTAACTACACCCCTGGGTGTATTACGATCGGGCTGCCGACCTGCGGAGCACAACTGGGATCCAAATTTGTTCTCAAATGGGAAACCAAGCTGTCTACGGAAGAACGACGATTTTGGGCCAGAATGTAACGTAATTTAAGGCTCAAACTTCGTTAGAACCTCATTTTTCCAGTTCTTGGACAAAATCTACTTCATCTTCGGTCTTCTCGTCCCAAAAAACATGGAAAACGATGCCTCAAAAGGTCATGTTACTAACATGTTGCTAAAACGCAAAAAGTACCTATTTTTACACACATTTTCACTCATAACTCCCCTGGGTATATTCCGATCGGGCTGCAAAGTTTCGGGACACAACTAGGGCCCAAATGGAGCATGTGTGCGAAAGAACGAATTTTTTGGACCGAAAATGAAGTAGTTATGGATGATACGGACGATCGACATTGCATTTTCGGAATCTACACATTACATACGTTATAAAAAATTTTTGCTGCGCGAATACACAGGTGTATTATTCACAGAATAGTAAACCAAAAATACAATTTTGTTGCGAAAGCTGTATAATGTCCATGAAAATTATTGATGTAATCAGGATCGACGTCAACGCGATTCTACCGGTGAATCAACACGTGATCTCTGAGTGTGTGAAGAAGTTTTACTATCCGCTGGTAAATGAAAGGAAGGCGAAACTAAGTTGAAGGTCCACAGGGGAAAAACCAGTTAAGTCACTTTTTTTTCTCACCTATGATGATTTGGTTTATTATTCTCTGAATAATACACCTATGTATTCGCTCAGTAAAAAATTTTATAACACCCCCTCAAATTTTTTTCTTTTCCTTTTCAAGGTGCGTAGATTCCAAAAATGCAATGTCCGTCCGCCGTATCACGTGTACCGGCTTCATTTTCGGTCTAAAAATTCGTTCTTTCGCACACATGCTCCATTTGGGCCCTAGATGTGTCCCGAAACTTTTCAGCCCGATCGGAATATACCCAGGGGTGTTATTAGTGAAAATGTGGATAAAATAGGTACTTTTTGTGTTTTAGTAACATGTTAGTAAAATAAGCTTTTGAGGTATCGTTTTTCACGTTTTTTGGGACGAGAAGACGGAATATGAAGTCGATTTTGACCAAAGAGTGGAAAATTGAGGTTCTACCAGATGTTCAGCTCCCAAAATTGATTTTTTTATAAGTCAAAAACCTGGGAAATCGTCTGAAATCACCATCAATTTGTAGAATAGCACTAGAAAAAGTGTCAACACGTGGATCAAGACGATTAAGTGGTACTATCAATGATCAAAGATAATTTGGAAAAAAAGGAGCATAGGTACCCAATTAAGTATTGGGGGCCAAAATTGGTGGAAACCACCAGAAATAGCTATTTCAATTATTTCTCATGAAAGAAACAATAAATAAACAGCCAACATTTCTGTAGGTATGTCCAATAGAATTTGCAGCGTTTTTACATAGTTGGACTCAGAAAGTGAACCTCTACATTTCAGTAGCTAGAAACAGGGAAAAGACCAACGTATTCAGAAGCTACAAGGCTTGGAAGTTTTGGTGGACAGGGAAAGAACCAAGTCTTCGCGTAAAGGGAAGAAACCAAAGATGTCATCCTTCCCTGCCCGAACTCACCCCAACAGGTGGCCCCCATCACCGACTATGAATCATCGTTCATCATACAATGGCAGTTTTCTATTCAGTGTGATAGGAAACCAACCGGCCAAAGAGCTCAACAGAATGAAACCGGCAGAATTTGAATGGCCTCTCCCCGCCTATAATGGTGAACTTTATTAGATTTGTATTAGGTACTTGTTGGGTTTTCTGATGCAATTATTATTGTTTTTCGACTTGCAAAATAAATCAGCAACACAAAGTGCTGTGCTGATAAAATTCAGATACTTGTGGGTTTATCTTTCAACTTTGCTATCAGTTTCACAAGCAAAATATCGGTACATGAACCTCCTGAAATTTTGTGGTCCGGCTGCAGTCAAATTTTTCACTAAACTGGCATGAGTGATGAACCTGCATGTCTGTAAGTGTAATCTATCTCACACTGCCAAATTAATAATGTAAATTTGTAAATCTTTTAAAAAAATAAAAAATAAAAATAAAAGGAATAAAAGGTTGGAATACTTTCATTTTTTTAATATTATGGCAGTGCGAGCTGCGAGATCGACAATACTTGCAGATATGCAGGTTCATCACTCATGCCAGTTTTGTGAAAAATTTGACTGCAGCGGGACCACAATATTTCAGGACTAAGGGGGCTCATGTACCGATATTTTGCTAGTAAAACTGACAGCTAAGTTGAAAGATAAACCCACGAGTATTTGTATTATATCAGCACAGCATTTTGTGATTTGATTTATTTTGCAAGTCGAAAAACAATAATAATTGCACCAGAAAAAAATTTCCATTGCAGTTTGAAATAAAAAGATAACCCTAGCTCTCCTCACCTTGGCGATCATTGAGAACTTGATTTTACATGTGTTAAATACAGAGTTCAGGGATGTTATGAAGAATTGATCCGAAAATAAACATGTTTTTTGAGTATCTGATGAAAGGTGACATTGTTGGTTCTTTCCCGGTTTTTGAGGGCTTTGCTCAGTTTTTGAATTTATTAACGAGCAAGTAAGTAATATAATAACAGCGTTAAAATTTGGTGGAGCTCTTCAATAGATGTTTTATTTTATTGCATTTAATAGGCCATAATTCAATTTTTCAATGGCGTCTAGCCAAACACAATGGAGTTTCAAACTTTCAGATTGAGTTTTCCCATTTTTCATTACAAGTGACTTAGTTTGTTCTTTCCCTGGACCCTTCAGTTGTGGTTTCTATTTTTTTATGACCGGTGCAAGGTGAACTACAGAGAACTCGACCAGGGGAGCAGACGTGCGCGCTGGCTTCCCTGTCCTCCTCGGAACCCTATCAAAGGGTTCTCCTTCCACGAGAAGGATTCAAACGCTGAAACAGCCTTTTGCTACCTGTCAACTCTTGTCCTGTTGTGCTCCTTTGTTTGGATTCCTCGAAGAAGATGCGTGATGTATACACAATGCACTGACAATGAAATTTCTTGTGAATTTCAGAGGGTTAGAAGTCCCAGCTACCTTGTTGCCAAACTTACAATCCTTCTTGTTAAAATAAAAAAATTAAAAATATCTTTCTTGGGGTCTTGTTCCCATGCAGTGTTGCCATAATTTGTATATAAAATAGATGGAAGAATTCATTCAACACCTGCAGACTAGGGATGGGACATGGAAGCAAAAACATCTATGTCAACATAGGTAGGTCTCAGGACATAAATGTCTTAAAGTAAAACATCATTGTTTCAACCATCCATGTTTTTCATTTACGTTTCAAGGTGGGTGTAGATTCCAAAAAATGCAATGTCCATCCTCCTTCCGCCATTTCATCCACTTTGGGCCCTAGTTCTGTGTGTTAGGGGTGAAAAATGGGGAGAGGAAAATGGAGTTTTTTGGTGCTCTAGTAACATGAGCTTGTGATGCATCGTTTTCCATGTTTTTTAGGACGAGGAGACAGAAAATGAAGTCGATATTGAACAAAGAGTGGAAAATTGAGGTCCTAACGAAGTCTCAGCCTTAAATTTATGTTAAAATTTGGTCTAAAATCGTCATTCTTCCGCAAACAGTTTGAGTCCCCATTTGGGAACAAATTTGGATCCTAGTTGTGCTCCAAAGCTCGTCAGCTCGCTCGCAATGCACCCAGGGGTGTTGGGCGGTTTTCAACTGGGGCAAAAGTGGCCGAAACGCAATCTAACTGGGGAACTTTTCGGCATCTAACTGGGGCAAGGATCTGGAAGACGCGCAATTGAACTGGGGCAACTGTCATGGCGGTAAAAACGGCATTTATTGAAAAAAAATTACGCACCTTAAAATAATTATGTGTTGTCAACGAGAGTTGATCCGTCGTGTTGGGGGGTTCTGCCTAGTTTTCAGGATCCTTGGTCGAGTTGTAACGGTTAGCTACAGCCCATAGGTATTTCTTGACATCACCATCCTTCCATATGTAGCGTGTGTGTATAACGGGGAGGTTAAACCCGTTAACTCTCACATGCACTGTCTATAATTGTTGATAAAATGTAGGAGCATACGAAAACGTACCATCGACAATTACGTCAGGGGCTTGAGAAAGTAAACGCAAATGCCTAGAAGTGGTGAAAATTGGCATGTCATCTTTGTCGTTGATGAAACAAAATTTCTCATCGTTCACCGTAAAACTGTCTTGTAGGGACTTCAACTGTTGTACACATTCTTCAATTGATTTACGAATACAAGGCGTTGATTTCCTGCGAGAGGTGTACATGCACTGACGTACTAATTTGAAGTCGCGCTGTTCAAGACTACATGTTGGTGATGAAAGCAGTTGTTTCCTTATTAATTTATTCGGCTTTGTATGCATTTCATCGACAGCTTTCCTTTTGAGACTGCTGCATATCTTCTGCCTTTCAACAACGTCGTCATCTGGTGGTGGGTGATTATGTAGGGTAGCGGACATTGACAGCAATTTCTTAACACCTCCATCGGTGCACAATTTAGCAGAACACGTCCTATTGTAACACCTAAACGACAAACTACCGTCTTTCAACGTACGATGTCCAGTATATTTATGACTACCCACTAAAATTGCATTTTTTCCACGTTGAGACAAAAATTTAGATTGAATCGGCATGTCCACAGCACAACAAAAACTGACTGACCGAAATAAGGCCGAGCTAGAATAATGCGAGATAACGCCGGTGCAACGCGGTGTTTTCATGGACGAGGTCCATTCCCCAGTTCAGTTTCATGCTCTAGCCTAGGGATGGGACATCGAAATCGATATTATCGAAACATCGATGTTTTACTTCGATATTCCGGTTTTTCGCCATCGATGCCTCACATTCGATAACATCGATATTATATCGATGTTATGGTCCGATAATATCGGCAGGAAACACCCTTCAACCAGCTCTTGCCTCTTGGATCCCCACCCCCACTCTTCCATGAACCACATCATGTTACTCCTTCTCCTTACAGGTCACAAAATACTCAAAAGTGCTCACTTCATCAATGACTTTATTTTCATTTTCAGAAATATTTGAGTAAAAAAAAGAAACAGAAACATTTTATTCCGAATTCAGTCATTTACAAAATAAAAATAAGAAACATTCCAACTCTGAATTATATATGTACTTGATTAGAAAAATAGCTCTTCGTCGAGTGAGTGGAGGAAAACAAGTTTCTTCAGATTTTCTGCTTTCAGCCTATTGCGCTGGGGCATCAAAATGTTGCCAGTTTCAGAAAACAAACGTTCTGAAGGTACACTCCTAGAAACGCGAAGAAGAGAGATATCGATATCGATACCGAAAATATCGATGTTTTGGCTTGATAAAACATCGTTATCGATGCTGTCTACAAAATATCGACATCGACATCGATATCGATATTTTCTTTCGATGTCCCATACCTACTCTAGCCCCACTTAGATTGCGTTTTCAACTCGAGCCTCTGAGGACATTTCCCCAGATCGATTACGCGTTAGGGGTGATAAATGGGGGTAAAAATACGGGTTTTCGAGGGTTTTTGATGTTTTAGTGAACATGAGCTTGTGATGTATCGTTTTCCGTGTTTTTTAGGGCGATAATACCGAATATGAAGTTGATTTTGATCAAAGATTGAAGAATTGGGGTTGTAACGAAGGTTCAGCTCCCAAAATGATTTATCAATGAGTCAAAAACCGTGGAAATCGTCTGAAATCACCATCAATTTGTAGAATAGCACTAGAAAAAGTCTCAACACGTGGATCAAGACGATTAAATGGCACCACCAATGATCAAAGATAATTTCGGAAAAAAATAGGAGCCTAATTCGCGTTTTTGGGAGCCAAAATAGGTGGAAACCATAAAAAATAGCTATTTCAGTTCTTGCACATGCATGAAACAATAAATGTATTCCCTACATTTCTGCAGATACGTCCAACAGAATAATAAACCCATGTGACAAGGACTTTCCAGCGTTTCTCTTTTTTCCAAATAATATGCATAAACTATGTGAAATGTAAAATATATGTTCTGTAATATGTAAAAAACGCTGCAAATCCCTGCACAACGATTTATTATTTTGTACAGAATACCCTTCTGTTACAGATCACAACTCTCTGCATAGATAACCCGTCTATATAATATGTACTTATCTATACATATTATAAGATCGTAGACCCTCCGTAGGTTAGTACCTAACCCCGTACTCGTTACTAGGTACCTACCTAAATCGCGAGTTAAATGTTGTTAAAATAATTCTTTCGATGACAAACAGTAACTAAAATGGCGAAAAGAAATGCAAATAATACATTTTTGAAGGAAAATTGTTGATGTGGAGTGAAATAGATGCCCTTTCTGCGTATATCACTGTTTTCTGTGGTCAATACCTACCCTCTGGTCATGTATAATGTACCGTTGTGTAATAACTTGCCCATCAATAATACTTCACGGTTGGTCAAGTTGCAAAAGTACCGATCAACAAAATCCAGCTCCTTCTTGGTAGATGAACCGTTGTGTAATAATTTACCGTTGTGTAATAATTTGCCGTTGTGTAATAATTTACCGTTGTGTAATAATTTACCCATCAATAATACTTCGAAGTTTGTTCAAGTTTCACAAGTAGGTACCTACCAACAAAATCCAATAGTCCATCACTTATCAAGTGAAATAATATCGCAGAACAACCAACTCGACTTCATACAGCCAGCCTTGATTATAATCAGGTGCTCCCTAGTGATGATATCCGGGCCGGATTTATACCGTTTGATTCACGATCGTGATGACGAAGCTTTTTGGTGCACACGAACGGCTGGACGTACAGTGCTCCGGGTGGTCTCAAAAAATTGTTTAGCTCAAGAAAAATCGGTACAAGTATGTTATAGCCCCGCCAATATCGATTGTATCGATTATCTCAAATACATCGATCATTGTGGTATCGATGACGGCTCAATATGGCGTCCCGATGCCTACATCCCGGGTGCCGATATCAACCTTCAAAATGAATACGGGAAGACCATTGTAAGGACACCAAAAAATAAGAGTGACTATAACATACTTGTACCATCTATTCAGAAGTCCCAAACAACCTGCTCATTCACGGGATAGTTTCTGGGATTGTTTATCTTTTTTGAGATGCAAGCGCCAGCGAGCATCCAGATCGCTTGACAATGCGAGCGGCGGAATGGGAACTAAACTTCTTGTACACCCAAACCCACCTTCTTGTCTGATACACGTCATCGATACCACAAGGATCGATGTATTTGAGATAATCGATACAATCGATATTGGCGGGGCTATAACATACTTGTACCGAAAAATCTAATATCGTAAAAAAAACCATACCCTTCTATCGGAAGTTTTCGAGCTACGGCGTTCTGAAAATTTCAACCCCTATTTTGAACCCCTTAGAGATGACTGACAGTAACGTCGAGCTTCGAGGACCAACTAGACACCGAACGGAACCTATAACCCGACAATTTTTATTCTTGGTAACTAAGGAAAGTGGCCCGTGCGGCGTACGGCGGACAGACATAGAGTTGTCGCAACCAAAAATTGACGATCGGGAGAGGGAACGTAAACGCAAGTGTTACGTTCGAGACGTAAGTATTGGCGTTTTCAAGACTTGCGTTGCCCAGCACCACGTAACTACTGGAAAGATGCGTGTCGCGAGTCTCAATGCTACGTACTACGTAACTTGATGAGTAAACTTCTTTGCGGATAACCAAATTCGATCTCCATGGCTACGCTATCCCGTCACCTCGAATTTTGTAGACAGGTGCCGGCCTTGGGGAGGTTTTCCGCCGTTTGCGTTCTCTTCATTTTCCGTTCTCTTTAGGTAGACTTGGAATTGGAAGCTTGAGCTTCATGTGGTTCGCGTACCTATTCATCTTGAGCATTGACATCCGAATCCACCTTCATCCAACCTCTCACACTATCTTTCATCCAACTCTCACCCGCCATGTCTTGAACGGCAGTGTGGTGCTATAATCAGTGGCGCACCCAGAAAATAATTATGGGGGGGCTGACCCTGGGCCAACCAACGGAAAACTTCTTAAAAATTCCTTAGAAAAACCGATATTTTAAGGCATTACTTCAAGTTTATTTTAGCTCGCGAGAAATGTTCCTTTGCGGAGTTTGGAATAATATTTCCCTATATTATATGAAATACGTTTTATTTATTTTTTAGTGCATTTCGTAGGATGTACCTAACTCCCGCAAACCGGGTATTCAATACGCGATGTGTTCACTATTGGCGGATTTAAAAACAGAATGTAATTTTTTCTTGAGGGGGGGGGGGGGGGGCTACAGCCCCTTTAGCCCCCCCCCCCCCCCCCGTGGGTGCGCGCCTGGCTATAATAATACTTTATTAATACCTACCTACTGATATGTTAACTAGGCAGAGAAATTGGAATTGTACTAAGGTTTTCTATGAAAAAACTTGCGGATTACGGGGAAGAGAATATTACAGAAATGACTCGAAACCTTGAAAGAAAATATAATTATTTCACGAAGCCGCGTCAAACTATCAACAATAAAACCACAGTCATGCAGCATGGCTATAAGAGCGAATTTTCGAAGAAATAACTGATTTTATGTAAAACTGTTTTATCTCAAGAAATAACCACGTTCCTTCGTCTTCAAAGTGCTCCAGTTTGAGAACGGAATGAGATATCGCAATTCTGATTTCACCATCGTGTTCAGCGTAGAAAAACCTTTAAAATGAGGGGTCACTTGTCAGACTGTTTCATTTTGGGAATTTATGGGTAATTTTTCCCCCCTAAAACTCCCCAAAACTCCCCCTTAGAGTGACCCGATTCTGCCCATCTACGAACTTAGCCTGTCGATTGCCAAGACAGATTTTTCGTGCAAATTTGAACTTTTTATCTCAATTCTGTCGAGAGTTATCGTCTGGAATGACACATACATATATAAATATATAAATATATATATATAAATATATATAAAAATATATATATACATATAATTTTTGGTGTCTTTCGGCAGTGAATTCAGGATGGTCTGAAACGGATTTTGGTATAAAAATCTTTCGGAAATTCGAGTTTTAAAAATTTTGGACCGAGAACAATAACTTCCTTTTCTTCGAAAATTCGCTAAAAGAAAGCTTGATGCCTTGGTAGGCGAACAACGGAACGATAGGATAGAACCGTTCACAGTAACAGGCACAGCTGAGCCAGGGGAAGCAGCAACTTTGTAACCAGAAACAGTATCAGAGGAAAATAAGGTCGAAACCCGTCGGATTGTCCCGAGACACTCCTAACGTCGTCCATGTTCTAAGTGAAATCAACCTATCGTACATGAACTACGGCGCTTTATGGATTCTGGAACGTGGAAAACTGTAAGCGCCTGCACTTCGCTACAGGCGGTAACCTTCCATAGTGTGAAACACGGGAAAAAAATTCCTCTCCCCCACAAGTTGGTTGCTGAGTGTTGATTCAGTTAACAAGGTATTCAACTTTTTCGAAACTTTCTGCGTTGATAGAAGCTTCAAAGTTGGTCGGGTTGGTGTCGGTGTTTCAATTTGTCATTTCCGAATGAAAAAGAACGAGTTGGGGGCCCCTCGACTCCCATTTCCTCAATTAGAAAGGTTACCGGGAACGGTGGAGGGTTAAGAGGTAGTGTGATGGTGGAGGGGGAAGGGGGGGTGTCAGAGAGAAGAGAAATGATTATTAATTTATTTCAAAAAAGTTTCGGTTTCCGAAGTTCAACACTCCATTTTGGTTTATATTTTCAATAATGAACCTTTGGAATCGAGCATGATTTAAAAAAAAAAAATTGTTTCCCCCCCCCCCCCCCCCAGCAAAAATTTGATGGTTTCCCCTTTCAAGGTACGTGTGGAATCCGAAAATGGAATTTAAAAAAATTTTGTCCGTACGCCGTACTTCGCACTTTCCTCAGTTACCATGAACAAGAATAAATTAATGAAATTTGGTTTGTAAGTACCATTTGGGGTCTAGTTGGCCCGCGAAGCTCGGCGGTTATCAGTCATTTCTAAATGGTGAAAAATAGGGGGTTGGAATTCCCGGGACGCCGTTATCTCGAATTTTTTTTAACGTTTCGAAATAGTTCTCGAACTTGGAAGTTTTTTAAGACCACCCAGGGCATTGTACGTCCAGCCGTTCGTTCACAGTAAGGTCCCGAAATTTGCACAGACAGGCTTTTTCAACTGCAGGGTGAATGAAATTGTATACATTCATCCCAGATATCATCACTAGGGACGCCGTGGCAATATTGTCCCCAATACAGGGAATGGTGGTTTAATTGACACCAATATTAGGAAGGGGGGGGTAAATGGGGGGGGGGTAATGGGGGGGAATGGGATTGGAAAGGGTTTCATTGTTTTCAATGATTTTTAATGGATTTAGAGGCTATTGGGAATAAAATAGTTTTCAATGGATTTAGAGGTTACTGGGAATTCAACAGTTTTCAATTGGATTTCAACTGGAATTCAATGGATGTAGAGGTTACTGAATGAAACTGTATGAATCCGGCCCAGATATTGCTAGGGATCACCTGATTATAATCACGGATGGCTGTATGAAGTCGAGTTGAATGTTCTGTGATATTATTTCGTTTGAAAAATGATGGCTCTTTTGAGTTGTTGATAAGTACTTTTGGAACTTGAACAAAAGTTATGCTTCATGAATAACAACAAATACGAGTAAATGATTGAATTATTGAATCCTGCTCATTTCAGTTATTTTTTTCAATGATAAACCTTTGGAATCGACCATGAAAACATGCTTGCCCCCCCCCCCCCCCTTAAAATTGCATGGTTCACGTTTCAAGGGACGTAGAATATGAATATCCAATTAAAAAATTTCCGTCCGTCCACCGTACACCGTCCGCGGCTTTTTTCTTAGTTCAAAATCTACGAAATTTGGTGTATGGGTCCCGTTTGGGCTCTAGTTGGCCCTTAAAGCTCGGCGTTACTATCACTCAAATCTAAGGGGTGAGAAATGTGGGGTTGAAATATCCAGAGTATCCCTATCTCGGAAAATTGTATTTTGTGGTTTGAGTTTTCTGGCATTTTTAAATATTTTGATTTTTTTCTGAATTTTTGAGACCATCCGGCGCATTCTACGGTGTTGCCACAAAATTGAATTTGCTCTAAACAGCAGCGTGTATGCAGGCGTCAAGCTGAATTGGGGGCGTACATCGTCTGCCTTTACCCGTGTGGACCCCTAGCTCAGTGCGGTAGGAGTGCAGTCTCCTGCTTAAGGGCGTAGGATCGAATCTTAGCCGGGAAAAATATTTTTCACTCCACATCAACAACTTACCTTCTTTTCTGTTCTTTACTTCTGTTTATGAAAGTGTAATTCCTGTGCCGGCCCTAGTACCCGATTTAGGGCTTTCCTGGGGGGAACTCGAGTGTAGGTATTGGGCACAGAAAACAGCGATCTACGCAGAAGGGGCATCCATCCAGGTAAATACCATACAGGTAAACCCATACAGGTAAATATTGGCCACAGGTGAACAGCGATCTACGCAGAAGGGGCATCCATACAGGTAAATACCATAAAGGTAAACCCATACAGGTAAACCGTTGTGTAATTATTTGCAGCATTTTTCTGTCGGGTTTATCAGGAACCACCCTGTACATTATGCCGCTTTGAACTCAGTTATCTATTTAGGTTATAACCTTATAACAGAATCCTCCTCCCATGTTTGTCGCACTCCGTGAGCATCGCCCTGGTAACTTTGCAGGGTCGAGAAAACAATAGCCGTCCGCAGTATATCTTGCGGTTACAAAGTTGCCTGCATGTGCCCAACTGCCGGCTCCTAATTACATAAATTGCACTCGACCAAGGGACCCTCAAGGAATATTTTCCTTCCACAAGGGCAATCTCTCTCTCTTTCTCTCTTTCCCTCGGCCGGTTTAAGAAGGGCGAATAAAGGCAACGAACCGTAAAGCTACAAATCCACTTCCTCCCAGGGTGAACGGAAGGAGACAGGATCAGAGTTGAAAGTTGATGAGAGGGTCCCTTGGGGGTTTGGCCCCGCTGGACCAGCGGCTTCCCACTTCATCTCATCATTCCGTTCCGTCTCTTCCAGTTCTCATCAACATCTTGCGGGAAGCTGGAGAATCTCGGGCCGGGGGGTGATCAACTCTGCTAAATCTTGCTTTCCCATTAGCCCTTGGCAGGTCGGCTTAACCCACGCAACGACTAAGCGAACGCTCGTTTTTAGCGTTTGGGGTTTTTTTAACGGTGCAACAATTTTATTCCTCCATTTTCATCTCCATCTTTGCCAGCGGGGCTACAGAATTTGTACTCCAAAATGAAAATTTCCACTACCATTTTGTGTTTCAGACATCAAGGAACATTTTTGTTTTCGTGTCTGTCCGTCGTCAATTCCTTGTAACGCCCATAGCTACCCGAAATATGGTCGAGATGGGCTGAAATTTGAAGGATAGGTGCGGGTTGGGTCACAGATGGTCCCACACCAAAATCATTGAAATATTACTGTAACTTTCGTCTGCGCATGCGAAAACGTGAAATACTTGGAACGCCCATAACTACTTTAAATATCATTGAAATGAGTTCAAACTTGGAGGATCGATCAGTAATAATACTTCGATAGTTCCTTATGAATTTCATTGGAGTCATACTGTAATTTTCGTCTGCGCATGCGCGAATATGAAATGTTGACCATTTCCTTGTAAGGCTTCCAAGTACTCGAAAAATAGTCGCAGAGAGCTAAGATTTGGGGGTAGGTACACGCGGGATGGATCGCAGATGTTCCTGAATCAACATCACTGAAATCCTACTCAACTTTCGTCTGCACGTGTGCAAACTTGAAATACTTTAAACCCCCATAACTACCTCAAATAGTTCCAAGTTCAATAGTTCAAATAGTTTGATAGTTCCATATGAATTTCATTGGAATCATACTGTAACTTTCGTCTGCGCATGCTGTTTATTCATGTTTCCTAAACTGTATTCCTAAACTGTGTTTACTGGACTCCTTTAGGGTCAGCCTGTTGTTTATGCAGCAGCTATGGAGTTACATTAGATAGCCCCAAGATGGTAATTTTTAGGAGACAGAAATTTGAACGAATTTGAGTTTGTGCGGTTCAAAGCTCTGTAAAAATGGATGAACATTACCTACTATAAGTAGAACTACATAACAAGATGGTACAGTAGAACTATGGTAAAGTAGCACTATAATGTTCAAGATAGTATAGTAGGACTACACTATTCACAACTACTACTACGCAATACCGAAAGTTGGTCGAATTTGAGTTTGTGAGTCAATAATAGGTTAAAATATTATCACTATCAAAATTAGATATGAAACCACCAATAGTGTACCAATATTGTACCAATAGTGTACCAATAGTGTGTTCGTGTATGGTGACGAGACAAAGATACCTACTACTTCAATAGCCGACGACGTATTTTCTCGAAAATTGGGCCAAATATGCGTTTTATGGGTCAACAACCGCTTAAAATATTTGTCAAAATTAGTTGGACGTCATCGACGAAACTACAAACCTTTCTAACACAGTATGATTTCAATAGTGGAAAATATTTTCTAAAGGAAAATGCTTTAGTGTGGGACGAAAGTTAAAGTAGGTAGGTAACAGGCTTTTTTTTTTCAAATAATATATTTATTTTTCAAAATTACAAAATTATAGACAAAATACAAAAATTTCAATACTACTGACCACCTTTAAGTTGAAAACTTGTGCTGGTGGTCAGTTGTAGCGATATCAAAAAAATAAAACTTACACATGACAAATTTACTTTGCCTCGCCTAATTATGACAAATGATAAATACAAATATTTTGTATCCTCTTATTTGTGGAATATCATGAAATAAACATCAAGTCTGATTGTGGATTACCAGCTTTGCTCTGAATAGTGCTAATGAATAACAACATTTCGAACCATCTGGCAAGTCATTAAACAGCTTAATCCCTTTATAACTATGTGACCATTGAGCAAAAGCAGTGATCCTAAAACGAATATCCAGTACTATTTTGAAACCTGTTCGAGTGTTGAAATCAATCTTTTGCGCACCCCGCTCTACAATGCAATGAATTGGATGTGTGACGGATGGATGCTATGGTAGTATCCATGCGGCTCGAGGAGCAGGCTTATCGTACCACCTAATCCTGCGTTGAAATTAATTCATGGATCCACTTCCTAATTAAACTTCGGAAGTCTCTTACAAAGCTGTACTTACGTACAGAACCTACGTAAGAACTTACGTACTTATTATGTCAGCGTATTTTAGGCTTGTTATCTGTATGTATATAAGGAAAGTAATGCGCCATTATGAAAGAATTTATGCCAGTGCGATGTCATGTTGTGTTGTTCAAAACAGAAAGCTAACTAGTACAGGCTGCCTCCCTCATCAAACATTGAGAAGCACCTTTAGGACTCCGCCTCTCCTTAGGTCCCCTTTTCCCTAAATTCTTCCGAAACATGACACGTTGTTTTCCTCGAGACATATATGTAACCGGAACTGACACCCCTCAGGGTCCCATGGGATAAACGAAGGAGGAAATTGAATTGAGGGGCGGGCCTGCATCCTGATACGTTTCTTCCTTCGACCTGAAGAAAACACGGTCCCGCGGGACAAATTCGATTTTCTCCCTCTGCTATGTATGTACATGATGCACTTCAGCCCTGTCCCTCGCTATCGAATTCGTCGATTTTTAGATAACAAAATCACGCGATAGATGTGCGATTATATCAGTAATCAGGAATAAAGCACTGCAGCACACAGGTCGCCAATAGTGATGTCGAACACTATCGACAGTCCATACTACTGATAGTTTCGAAACTATAATATTTTCGATATCGATAGTTTTTGGAAGTTTATCATTCCGTGACACTGAATCACAATAATCAACACTGTTTGCGTAAGTACTAATTCAACAAAATATGCTGTACGAGGCTCCACGTCAGTATAAAACACCTTCTCAAAAATAATAAAGAAAAACGTAAGCCAGTTCGAGCAGGTAGGCAGAAAAGAAAAACGGAGTTATTGAAAAATAGTCTATTTCCACTAATACACAAAAAACGCAAAAAACACTGTTATACCGGTTTCGGTGATCAAACCATCGTCAGTAACACACAAGGTAGGCAGTGCAGCTTCCTCACTTGAATCACATGAACGTACAGAATAGTTGGGTAGGTTCATTCAGTAGACAGGTGGAGTATCCATGCATGGGTTGATGAAAACTCAGGTCACATGGACTAATAGAATTATTTGGGTAGTTTCAGCTTCCTAAGGCTGTTTTTCGCGTTACAAGAAAATGATCAGCATTTCATGTTCGCGCTTGCGCAGACAAAAGTTACCGTACGATTACAACGAAATTCATACTGAACCATAAAAGTATTATTACTGATTGACCCTCCAAGTTTGAACTCATTTCAACGCCATTTAAGGTAGTTATGGGAGTTTCGATTATTTCACGTTTGCGCAAGCGCAGAAGAAAGTTACAGTACGATTCCACTGAAATTCATACGGAGCTCTCGAAGTATTATTCCTGATCGACCCTCCAATTTTGAACACATTCCAACGATATTTAAGGTAGTTATGGGAGTTTCAATTATTTAACGTTTGCGCAAGCGCAGAAGAAAGTTGAGTACGATTTCAGTGATGGTGATTCGTGAGCATCTGCGATCCAACCCGCGTGTGCCCTCAAAATTTCAGCTCCCTACGATTATTTGTCGCAAAGTTATGCAGAAGCGTTACAAGGAAATGGTCAACATTTCATGTTCGCGCAAGCGCAGAAGAAAGTTACAGTACGATTACAATGAAATTCATGCTGAACCATCAAAGTATTATTACTGATCGACCCTCCAAGTTTGAACTCATTTCAACGATAATTAAGGTTGTTATGGGAGTTTCAATTATTTCACGTTTGCGCAAGCGCAGAAGAAAGTTACAGTACTTTTGCAATGATTTTGGTATGGGGACCATCTGTGAGCTAACCCGCACCTAGGCCTTATAGGTAATTCAGTATCAATGTTTTAAAAAAATTGCGCTTGCTCTTTGCATTTCAAAGCTTTCTGAACAATTTTGTTTCTGTCTTTGTATGCGGTAAACTCCTTGTCCCAGGCAAAATGATAAGAAATTATTTCTGACTGATATGAAATTTTCAGGGATTGTACGGGTTAGCCCCAAGACGGTCCCCTATGAATTTCGTCACCGTCGGACCAACGTGTGCGCATGCGCAAACGTGAATTTCACGAAAACTATTTCTGAGTTCCTAATGAACCGATTTCGCGCAAATTCGGAGGATAGTTGGGGGCTGGCTCCAATACGATTGCCTGTGAATTTCGTCGCGGTTGGATCAGTAATAATCACTGTGCATGCGCTAACTTGAAATTTGTAGTCACACGCAAAACTACAGAACTATTAGATGTGAAATTTTCGGGGATTGTGCGTGTAGGCTCTTAGACGGCCCCATGTGAATTTAACTGTTCATGTTAAAAGAAGGAAGCTATACTAGCCACCCAGCTTGGCAGACGCTTTTTCTGTGCACAGTAGGTTACTTCAAATTTTCGCTCATTAGGCCATGCTGCTTTATTAGAACTAATTTTTAACTCAATGATTGTTTAATTAAGTGCGCACCGAATCGAATTCGATACGCGAGCCTGCAGAGCAATCATAAGATTGTGAGTTGGAGGGCAGCCAGGTTTGGCTGCAGGAGGTTACAGCTGAGAGATAATTCCACTTAAACCTCCTCCTCGAGCTATAACTGCCCTCAGTGCGACCGCCTCACGGATAGTTTGCCGCCTCCAGTAAATCATCCGAGGATACGGTCGGTACCGAGGAACCCGCTGCGGTACACGGAGCTCGTACATCTTCGTACATAAACTAATTCAACCTCGTTAAACTCTCCCAGGTAACCTCTAAAAGGGAGTGTGAAACGACGGAAGTTTCTGACTGTGTTGCTGGTGGAAGAGCTCGAATAGCGAGAACCAAAGGTTCCAGTTTGACGGAATCGCCATCCGGAATTTGTGTCTTGGAGTTGGAGTGCTGCATAATACTACCGTGGCTAACCTTATCAGCAGTATAATCCATAATTTTCTAATTCCGGAAAGCTGACTTCTAAGATTTTTTTATTGGGCCACCTAATAAACACATTCATTTTGATTAACTTTCTGCCTTTTTCTCATGCAAGTCCTTGTCACATGGGTTTATTGTACTATTGGACATACCTACAGAAATGCTGGCTGTTCATTTATTGTTTCTTTCATGAGAAATAATTGAAATGGATATTTCTGGTGGTTTCCACCAATTTTGGCCCCCACAACACAAATTAGGTAGGTACGCTCCTTTTTTTTCAAATTATCTTTGATCATTGGTAGTGCCATTTAATCGTCTTCATCCACGTGTTGACACTTTTGGTTTATTATTCTGTGAATAATACACCTATGTATTCGCTCAGCAAAAAATTTTTATAACACCCCCTCAAACTTTTTTCTTTTCCGTTTCAAGATGCGTGGATTCCAAAAATGCGATGTCCGTCCGCCGTCCGCCGTACGCCGCCCGCTTTACGCCGTATCACGTGTACAGGCTTCATTTTCGGTCTAAAAAATTCGTTCTTTCGCACACATGCTCCATTTGGGCCCTAGTTGTGTCCCGAAACTTTTCAGCCCGATCGGAATATACCCAGGGGTGTTATGAGTGAAAATGTGTGTAAAAATAGGTACTTTTTGCGTTTTAGCAACATGTTAGTAACATGAGCTTCTGAGATATCATTTTCCATGTTTTTGGGGACGAGAAGACCGAATATGAAGTCGATTTTGACCAGAGTGGAAAATTGAGGTTTTACCAGATGTTCAGCTCCCAAAATTGATTTTTTATGAGTCAAAAACCTGCGAAATCGTCTGAAATCACCATCAATTTGTAGAATAAGACCAGAAAAAGTGTCAACTCGTGGATCAAGACGATTAAATGGTACTATTAATGATCAAAGATAATGTGAAGAAAACAAAAAAAAACAGCGTACCTACCTACCTAATTCAAGTTTTGGGGGCCAAAATTTGTGGGAACCACCAGAAATAGCTATTTCAATTATTTTACGTGGAAGAAACAATAAATAAACAGCCAGCATTCATGTAGGTACCTGTTGTGATCGGCTGCTCCTCCACAACCAATGTAATGTACATACATGTTGTACCTCAGAGTGGGGACCCCCCGACCACCCTCTGATCATGTCAGGGGCCTATAAAGAGCCGAGGGGCCAACAAATACAAAACCATTCTCAAGCTAACTTTCGGCCTCGTCTGTTCCATCCTCAATCACTACAGTACCTATGTCCAATAGAATAATAAACCCATGTGACAAGGAATTGCAGAGTTTTCTAGTGTTATTCTACAAATTGATGGTGATTTCAGACGACTTTCCAGTTTTTTGCCTCATAAAAAATCAATTTTGGCAGCTGAACCTTTGGTAGAACCTCAATTTTCCACACTTTGGTCAAAATCGACTTCATATTCGGTCTTCCCGTCCCCAAAAACATGGAAAACGATACCTCAAAAGCTCATGTTACTAAAACACAAAAAGTACCTATTTTTATCCACATTTTCACTCATATCACCCCTGGGAATCCGATCGGGCTGCAAAGTTTCGGGACACAACTAGGGCCCAAATGGAGCATGTGTGCGAAAGAACGACTTTTTTAGACCGAAAATGAAGCCGGTACACGTGATACGGCGTAAAGCGTACGGCGTACGGCGGACGGACATTGCATTTTTGGAATCTACGCACCTTAAAACGGAAAAGAAAAAATTTTGAGAGGGTGTTATAAAAATTTTTTGCTGACCGAATACATAGGTGTATTATTCACAGAATAATAAACCAAAAAATTACGTTTTTTACAAAAATTAATAGTGAATTCGCGGATACTCTGCCCTCCAACGTAAGAAAGCCGTAGACTCGATTTTTTCCAATTTAGAAATTGCGGTATGGCTGGATTCGGTATATTGGTATCCCAAAAAAAGTTATTGAAGGAAAACATTTCGTGTTTTTGATGGTTTTCCAACAATGTAACGCAGTAGTAGTTCTTCCATCAAATAAAAACGCTGCAAATCCCTGCAAATGGTTTGTTATTTTGTAAAATATACCCTTCTGTTACAGATCACAGGTCTCCGTATAGATAAATAATATTATTTAATATTCCTTACATATTATGTAGATCGCAGACCCTCCGTAGGTTAGTACCTAACCCCTGTACTCGTTACTAGGTACCTACCTAAATCACGAGTTAAATGTTGCTAAAATAATTCTTTCGATGACAAACAGTACCTACCTAAAATGGCAAAAAGAAACGCAAATAATGATTTTCTGAAGGGAAATTGTTGATGTGTAGTGAGCACGCTATTTTGGCGGGCCAAGTGGATATCTATCCTTTTTGCGGCTGAGGAGGTTTTTTTGGCGGGTAAATTTTTACAACAGGTTTGTTTCTGGAGGGATATAATAATTCCTACACCCTTGAAAATTGCTCGCTCTTTGATGCGGTTGAGTGTTTATTCCTTCATCACGCAGTTCATGAAACGCTTCAGTTCTCAACCCTTCTCTAATTATCTCGGCCCCCCACTGCCACCAGCTATGGGGTTGTAGCTATCAGGGTGTAGTTTCCAGGGAAGAATCCCCTCTCCCCACCACCGTTTCCCCCCCTTTGTCGGGGTTTTACGATAGAAGTTTCTGGATTTGCATAAAATCGATCGCAGCTGGAGGGAGCAGCCCTTGATCATTAAACGCATATTGCGGGGTGGTCGGTGAGTAAATTCGATGAGCCATTAAACCGTTTAGAAGCGAAGGTTGTAAGGGGCAGGTAGACTGAATTAATTTCCGTCACGGAAATGCAATTTACGTTAAACTAGGAGCTACTTACGATATGGCTGGTTGCAATACAGGGGAAGGTTTAATCGATCCATCGATCTTGATATCCGGAAGTTTCATCATGGCCATCATCATGGGATCATGGCACAAGTAACATGGTATGTAGGTGTTCATACAAAGATGACTTCACGTGGCGTAGTGATAGACCTAGTTGTGCATACAATAATTATGTAGTTGAATTATAGTCGTCCATAAAAAACCACCACCCTATTTTGGTTTATTATTTTAAATGATAAACCTTTGGAATTGAGCATGAAAAAAATGTAACCCCCCAAAATTTTATGGTTTGCGAGAGAATCAAGGGACGTAGAATACGGCGTTTGGTTTATTATTCTCTGAATAATACACCTATGTATTCGCTTCGCAAAAATGTTTTATAACACCCCCTCAAAATTTGTTCTTTTACGTTACAAGGTGCGTCAATTCAGAAAATACAATGTCCGTCCGCCGTACGCCGTACCACGTCTTCCGGCTTGATTTTCGGTCTAAAAAAGTCGTTCTTTCGCAAACATGCTCCATTTGGGCCCTAGTTGTGTCCCGAAACTTTTCAGCCTGATCGGAATATACCCAGGGGTTTTATGAGTGAAAAATCGGTATTTTTTGTGTTTTTGTAACATGAGACCGAATATGAAGTCGATTTTGACCAAGGAGTATATAATTTAGGTTCTAACGAAGTTTCAGCCTTGAATTTACGCTGAATTTTGTTCTAAAATCGTCGTTCTTCCGCACACAGTTTGGGTCCCCATTTGGGAACACATTTGAGTCCTAGTTGTGCTCTGAAGCTCGGCAGTCCGATCGGAATATACCCAGCGATGTTATGGGAGAAAAGTGGGTCTAAAAATAGCGTTTTTGGAGGGATTTTTGAGGTTTTTAGTGAACATGAGCTTGTGAGGTATCGTTTTCCATGTTTTTTAGGGCGAGAAGACCGAATATGAAGTTCACTTTGACCAAGGAGTGAAGAATTGAGGTTGTAGCTGTAATGGATGAGGGGTTTAACTACGCCGCCCATACAGCGTAGTTTCCCCCTCTCCATCCTCTAGAAACGTAGGGAGGCAGTGTGACAGCTGCCCCCGGAGACAAATGGTTAGATTATAACGCGTTGCCTCCGAGAGTTGATGATTCGTTTCCGCGAATCAACCGCCCCTTCAGCCGCGTGTCAAAAAGATCGGGAAGAGCCAGCATCCAAGATGGACGGGATTCCCATATACCGTCACATAGCGAAGGTTCAGCAACCAAAATTAATTTTTTATGAGTCAAAAACCTGGGAAATTGTCTGAAATCACCATAAATTTGTATAATAGCACTAGAAAAAGTGTCAACAGGTGAATCAAGATAATTAAATGGTACTATCAATGATCAAAGATAATCTGTTTTTAAAAAACCGAGTCTAATTCGTGTTTTGGGGAGGCCAAAATTGGTGAACACCATCAACAATATTATAGCTATGTCAATTATTGCACATGAATGAAACAATAAATGAACAGCCAACATTTCTGTAGGTATGTCCAATAGAATAATAAACCCATGTGACAAGGACTTTGCAGCGTTTTTCCTTAGTTCCCATGTACCAAAATTCATAAAATTTCGTATAAATATGCGTCCCGTTTCGGCTTTAGTTGGTCCTCGAAGCTCGGCGTTACTGTTACTCAAATCTAAGGGGTCAATAATAGGGGTTGAAATGTCCGGACTATCCATATCTCGGAAAATTGTACTTAGAGGTGTGGGTTTTCTCGTATTTTTAAATAGTTTGATTTTTTTCTGAATTTTTGAGACCATCCGAAGCATTCTACGATGTTGCCATACAATTTGCCGTAAAAAGGCATCAAGCAGTGTTAAGAGCGCACATCACTGGTCTCCTGCTAGCTGGGCTATATAGCGTAGTGGTCTAACTGACGAATTGATGCGGTAAAGTTCTCGAGATCGAAACCCTACCGGGACTGAATGTTTTTTTCAATCCACATCAAAAATTTCCCTTCACTACTTCATTATTTGTGTTTCTTTTTGCCATTTTACCTAGTCTGTCATCGACAGAATTATTTTAGCAACATTTAACTCGTGATTTAGGTAGGTACCTAGTAACGAGTACGGGGTTAGGGAATAAGGTACGTAAGGTATGCTATCTACATATTATAGAATATTACATAGAATAGGTCATGTATTATATAGACTAGTTATCTATACAGAGAGCTGTGATCTTAATAGAAGCGTGTTCTGTACAAAATAAAAAACCATTTTGTAGGGATTTGCAGCGTTTTTTTGCAATCTTTAATTTTAGAAATATTACAAAATACAATGGACAATAACCACAATGCTACTGTTCTCTTTGAGTGAGACTCGCGCTGAGGAGAGGAGTTGAAGTAAAAATTACATTGAAAAACAACTCATCGGTCCATGACATCACACGAAAGAGTAAAATAAAGGTAGTACAGATTTGTATTATGGTGATACCCATCCATATGTACAGATAAAATATATTTAACCTGTAGTAAATGGTTTGACAGCATCGCACAAAAGGATTGCAAATCTACCCACAAGCATTTTATGTGTAGTGCTATAACAAAAAGTCCTACATAAATATTTCCTTTTGATAAATAGTATTTTTGATTTTAGCTTTAAATGAATTTATGAATAATATTTATTTATGAATTTATTTTTTAGCTTTAAATGATTATATTATTTATTTAATTATGAATTTATTTAGTGTTCTGTTGTCTAAACCCTAAGGGAAGTGAATAATAAAGCTGTGATCCTCTGGTCCACTCTCGGTTTTGCGGACGGGGATTTGCAGGTAATGCTAAGTCCCTTGAGCCCCTTCACGAAGTTTTCTACATGCACATCCCATTTCAGCCTAACACAGTCAGGTTACATAGTTACGTTTGTCGTAATTAAGACGAGTATATTACAAGATACACCGGCGAAATGGAAGTCAAACGGACAGTTTATTACAAACGTCTACTCCCATAGTCAAATCCCTAGTTTGGTTCCCAGCCGCTAGCGGTTTGTGGCACTGCGCTGGTATCGGTATCATGAGGTTCGTTCGCAGTAAAAATCGGGACTCTGTTCCGAACTCGAGGAGTTATGGAATATGGCCGCCGCAAGTTCTGAACGGGGTTCCGAATTCCGCAATACTGCGAACGCTCATCGAATCTGGAACTGTCAACGTTACTAGAGGATAACCTGCGTCTTTCGTGAATGAAAGACAACAAACGCTGCAAAGTCCTTGTCACATGGGTTTATTATTCTACTGGACACACCTACATAAATTTTGGCTGTTCATTCATTGGTTCTTTCATGTGATATAATTGAAATAGCTATTTCCGGTGGTTTCCACTCATTTCGGTCCCCAAAAACACGAATTAGGTACCCCCCTTTTTTTCAAATTATCTTTGATCATTGGTAGTGCCATTTAATCGTCTTGATTCACGTGTTGACACTTTTTCTAGTGTTATTATACAAATTGATGGTGATTTCAGACGATTTCCCAGGTTTTTGACTCATATAAAATCAACTTGGGAGCTAAACCTTTGGTAGAACCTCAGTTTTCCACTCTTCGGCCAAAATCGACTTCATATTCGGTCTTCTCGTCCCAAAAAACATGGAAAACGATACCTCAAAAGCTCATGTTACTAAAACTCAAGAAATACCTATTTTTATAGCCATTTTCAATCATAACATCCCTGGGTATATTTGGATCGGGCTGCAAAGTTTCGAGACATAACTAAGACCCAAGTGGAGCCTGAGTGCGAAAGAACGAATTTTTTAAACCGAAAATGAACGAATGAAGTAGTTATGCACGATACGGCGGACGGACATTGCATTTTTGGAATCTACACGCCTTGAAATGTAAAAGAAAAAATTTTGAGGGGGGGTTATAAAAGTTTTTTGCTGAGCGAATACATAGGTATATTATTCACAGAATAATAAACCAAATCACAAAAAATACCTACTTTACTTTTATACCCATTTTCCACTCTTGGGTATATTCCAATCGGGCTGCAAAGTTTCGGGACACAACTAGGACCCAAATGGAGCATTTGTGCGAAAGAACGACTTTTTTAGACAGAAAATGAAGAAGCAGGATATACGGTGGACGGACATTGCATTTTCTGAATCTACGCACCTTGAAACGTAAAAGAAAAAATTTTGGGGGGGTGTTATAAAACTGTTTTGCTGAGCGAATACACAGGTGCATTATTCACAGATAATAAACAAAAAATCTGGCGGGGTTAGCTATGATAACCATTTCCCTCCTTCTCACCAGAGCGCTCTTGCGTAGCTGTCCCCACAGTTCGAGAAAAAATCCCGAACTCCAGAACTGCGTTCGGAACGTGTTCGGGACTTGGAGAAAAAATTACTGCGAACAGCGGACTCAAAACTAGAACTCCGAACGCCTGTTCTACGAACGCCATAACCACTAGGGCGCCTGCGTGGAACTTGTCAGAACTGTCTGGAACTGTACGGAACTCCACTGCGAACGAAGCTTTTATCAACTCCACCTTCATTAACCTACCCTCACTCCAGCAGCAGATCTGAATTCAAGAAAGCCTTATTTTCGTTTCTCATTAATACCAGTAGCTCAGCATGCGAGGCCATGACAGCCAGCACTTATAAGTATTAATTACTAATTTCATTTTTTTATTTTTAGGCAGACTTTTTTAGGCATATAAGTTTCATTTCTTTCGCTCTCTCTTGATTTAAGATATAGCTAAGATAGCTATATCTTGGCTATATAGGTATAGAAATTGTATATATACATTTTTTTTCCCCTCAATCTAAAAACAAAAATGCCGTATTCAACTTGCAACTCCCCCCCTCGACACAGGTCCCAGACCTATGAGGGGGGTAGTTTCCACCAAGTGTATGAGATTGTTTTGAAACGTGTCTATTATTTATGGAAATAAAATTCTTTCATTCATTCATTCATTCAGTGTGCGTTCTGCCAGTTCCGAACGGTTCTGGGCAAGCGCAGTCGAGTTTTGTCGTTCGCAGTGCCAGAACGCCCAGTTCCGGAACGCCGAGTTCTGCGTTCGCAGTGTTTTGCGAATCCAGTTCCGAACGGTTCTGACAGTCCCCGATTTTTTTCGGAACTGTCAGAACTAGAACTCAAGAACGTAGGTGACGCATGCGCATTTAACAACGTTCTGAAATCGTTCGCAGTGCAGAACGCGGTTCCTCAAGTTCCGGAACGCCCCGGGATTTTCCGTCCCAGTTCTTATGAGTTCGAGAACTGTCAGAACGCCCACTAAGAACGAACCTTTTCTGTATCATCTCTTGTTATCTTCATGTCAGCAGCAACCTGCTTCTGCTCTGTGGTATTTTTTTCCCCTCGTCTGTGATCTTGTGTGTTCTTGACTGTATTTTTCTCGTGCAATATAAATGTTTAACATCGTCATTCTTGTGCAATAAATATGAGTGAATCGTGTCGGCACTTTGGGTTGCTGTTTTCAAACCGACAAAACCTCAATCGCCTTGTAAGGAACGCTCATAATAACCGTAGTACAAACACATCGAATCCAAAGTTGACCTACGTGTGCAGTGTGTGCTGTCACATTCAAGGAGAATCCTCCTTTAACGAAAATTCTCATCTGCAGCGGCTATGGGATTTCAAAAATAGGAGAGAAAAGTGCGGGGATTTTAAAATACGAGGGGAATGCGGCTGCAGCTGAGGAAGACTGCAGCGCCACAAACCGCTAGCGGCTGGGAACCAAACTAGGGATTTGACTCCGGGAGTAGACGTTTGTCAGTTTATTCACACAAAATGCACACAACTTGCAAATCCCAACCCAACAGCCTGTCCCTGTAGCAATCCGAATTTCTCGATACAACAACTTTCGACCAGGTGTTCCAACCTCCATGACAATATTACATATTATTACATTAAGGTATACAATCAGTATAATAATATACCTATGTTTTGGTTTATTATTCTGTGAATAATACACCTATGTATTCACTTAACAAACAATTTTTATAACACCCCCTCAAAATGTTTTCTTTTACGTTTCTAGATGCGTAGAATCCAAAAATGCAATGTCCGTCCGCCGTACGCCGTACATCGTCCGCCGTATCACCCATGTCTGCTTTAATTTCGGTCTAAAAAATTCGTTCTTTCGCGCACAGGCTCTATTTGGGCCGCAGTTGTGTCCTGAAACTTAGCAGCCCGATCGGAATACACCCAATGTTATAACCCGAATTTCATCAATTTTGTTCCATGGTAACTAAGAAAAGTGCGAAGTACGGCGTGCGGCGGACAGACAGAAATATTTTTATTGCAGTTTCGGATTATAACTTGAAAAGTAAACTATAAAATTTTGAGGGGGGGGGGGGGGGGGGGTTAGAATTTTTTTCCCATGCTCGATTCCAATGGTTCATTATTGAAAATAATAAACCAAAAAAATTAATTTGAAGTGCATAAATATCTTTATATATTTACATTCACAACCATATTTTCCAGAAATTATCAAAAACTGTTTAAAAACCCGGACAACTAGGCCCAAAACTACAGACATTGCGGAAATGGGACAGATATTGGCGAAAAAGTTGCTTCCGGAAACGTGTTACGAAGCTGTTTTTGCTTGAAATTGAGCATTAGTAAGTATCCCGTTAGAATTCAGGATAGCTGAGGTGAAAATTTCCATGAGGTGACATAATGACGAATCGCAGGGGTAGGCTAAATGATCAAAGGTGGGTACCTAACCCTTCAACTGCATAACTGTAAATATAACTACATATTTCCAATATAAGCTACAACGCTATAAATTCAGTATTTTTTACTATCTCCCTCTACGTAACACGTTTATCACAGATTTTTAATAATTTTTTTTTTAAAACATAAAACGAGGATTTGCATAAATAGGTAGGTATATGGAGAATTTCGGGCCATTTTGCATAATATTTGCGCTTTTTGTGGCATATTCGGGGAGCTTTATTCGCATAATATGATTCCAAGCTCTTGTGATGACGGACACATTGTTGAAATTTGAAAACCAAACAAGTCTGAAGAGGCGTCGATTTTTTTTTTTCAACTTCGTTTTGAAGCCCTATTTACCCCCTTTAATCCTCACTAACACGAGGAAGGTATCAGCTCCGCCGATCTCTCCTTTGTGTTGAAACGCGTCGAGGGTGGCGAAAAAGGGTGAACAAAAAACAAACCACCGGGTAGTTATCTTCCCTCTCTTGTGAAGTGGGCTGGTTCGGAAAAGCAGCGGTAGGTGGCGGATGGGTGGGAGGTTGGCTCTCACAGTTTGTACACTCGTCGCCCCGTCCTAAACCCTCTCTAATTACAACCCTCAGCTTTTAACATCACTTACCATTCGAATAACGTACTTACTTTTCATGTTTCTTAGTTAGGGGAACTAAGAGATCAAAGAGAAGGGCTCTTTGATCTCTTGCACATAAAATAACATTAGGTACTTGTGTTATATTATACAGGTATATATGAGTATATAGGACACCTACATGTTTATTTAAAAAAAATCAGTCATGCAGCATGACTTAATGAGCGAATTTTCAAAGAAATATTCGAATTAATGGCTATGGTTTTGAATAAAGGAAAACTTCGGTCTAAAATTTGGTTTTCTATGTATATTCTCTTCGTATTTATTTTAATTTGTACGTTTTGTCCATCCTGATTCTACCGTTTGTTTATTACGTAATTGTACTAAGTGCTTATTTATTTGATCGCTGTGGGTAAATTCAAGGAGTTGTACTAATCGTTTGCCTCCCCCTTTTTTGCTTCGAACTCTCGTCTTCAATTAATACTTCTCACATTTTTCAATCTGACCACTCTAAGGGGGTGGGGGTAAGAGTTTAAAGATTATCCTAGTTTTGGGTAATTTTTGCGCACTTTAAATGCTCTAATTTAAGAACGGATTTAGATATCTAAAATCCGATTTCACTATCGTGTTCAGCGTGCAAAAACCTTTAAAATGAGGGGTCACTTGTTAGAAAATAACATTTTGGGGATTTTTGGGTAATTTTTGCGCACTTTAAATGCTCTAATTTGAGAACGGATCAAGATATCTAAAATCCGATTCCACCATCGTGTTCAGCGTGCAAAAACCTTTAAAATGAGGGGTCACTTGTTGGAAAATAACATTTTGGGGATTTTTGGGTAATTTTTGCGCACTTTAAATGCTCTAATTTGAGAACGGATCAAGATATCTAAAATCCGATTCCACCATCGTGTTCAGCGTGCAAAAACCTTTAAAATGAGGGGTCACTTGTTAGAAAATAACATTTTGGGGATTTTTAGGTAATTTTTGCGCACTTTAAATGCTCTAATTTGAGAACGGATCAAGATATCTAAAATCCGATTCCACCATCGTGTTCAGCGTGCAAAAACCTTTAAAATGAGGGGTCACTTGTTGGAAAATAACATTTTGGGGATTTTTGGGTAATTTTTGCGCACTTTAAATGCGCCAAAACCCTCCTTAGAGTAGGCCAATTTCGCCCATCTTCGAACTTAGCCTTTCGATTGCCAAGATAGATTTTTTGTGCAAATTTGAGCTGTTTATCTCAATTCTATCGAGAGTTATCGTCTGGAGTGACACATATATAAATAAATATATATATATATACATATAAAAAAGTGTTAAATTTCAGGAATCGTTTTAGAATGGTCTGAAACGGATTTCTATGAAGAAAATTTCCAAAAATTTATATTATTTAAATTTCGAAGCCATTGCAATAGCTTCATTTTCTTTGAAAATTCGCTAAAAAGTATTCTATCTTTTTTTTCTGAGAATTAAATATGTTATGATAATAGAGCCAAACTTCAAAAATCATTTCTAGACTATTTTCCAACTGTGTTTCTATAATTTTCATTTTTTATTTGTGTTCGGTGTAGGCCCCCGAAGTAGTGCGTCTGGTGTCCGCTCGAGCGCTAGCTGCGGCTAGCGGGTTCGATCAGATCATGCTGTTTTTTGGGTCTTAGAACGAACGAATATAATTGTGCTTATATTAATAAATTGCAGCAAGCATCACGTCAGCCATAGGCGGTGCAATTTCGGCCTGTCGGTTCAGAGTTATGAAATACGTTCTTTCATGTAGTTCTTTGGTTTTTGCCAACCTGAGCCTCTCGGACAGCAAGATGGCGTAGAACCTCCAGAGAGAGAAAGTTGTAAGTTGATGTATTTTAATTGTTATAAATTGTTATCCAAGTCGATCGTTTTATTTCGTTCTCATATTAAATTCGTTAAAGTGAATTTCGTTTGAGTTTTTCGTTCCCGATCGAACAATTTGGAATAGGTAATAAACCTTTGGAATCGAGCATGAAAAAATATTTTTCAACACTAGGATCACTAGTTGAACACTGCGCATGCGCAATCGCGAAATCAGAGGTACTCAATTTTTTATAAAACTTTGGTCCGGTTTTGATGAAATTTTCAGGAACTTTTTTCGAACTACGCAGAGGAATTTTCAAAGAAAATTCCTCAACTTAATTTGCTGAGCTTTCGCCGGCTCCAGTGTACTCGATTTGGGGCTCTCCTTGGGGTGGGCCGGGGGGGGGGGGGGGGGGGGCACGAGGGTATGTGTTGACCTCAGAACACAGTGATCTAAGCAGAAGAGGGTCAGCATCTCTACAGAACAGTAATATACCGTTGTGTAATAATTTTTAGCGTGTTTACCCATTTGTTGAAAGGCACAAGTTTGCTGTTCACGGCCAAACGAATCATCCAAATTAGGTGAAAATTTGGGATTTGTATTTGTGTTTTGGGTCCCACTTGGGTCCAGCGAACATCAAAATTTCAAAAATGACCGGGTGGGGGGGGGGGGGGGGGCCGAAATGGTGCGTTAGAGGAGATGGGGCGGTGGAAAATGCTTATTTACGTAACTGTAACTATCGAACGTCGGAGAGCACTAAACTTCGATTCCGGTGGTATTTTTTTCTTGTCGCTGTGTGTGTGCGTACGTGGGTAGGTAGGAATCCTCCGCAAATAATGGCCCTGCTAATTCAGGGTCTTGCGCTAATAGAAATTTCGGTGGTCTAAGCAGATAGCGTATCTATACAGGAAAACATTGAACCGCCGTGTAATAATGTGCATAGTTTTTTTTCTCGTGTCTTTGAACTTCTGACAACAAACTGGCGGTAATTTCCTCAGTTAACATAATTACAGTACCTACCTACTATCTATATCACTATCTATATATTTTATAATATATTATATATTATATTATATACTATATAATTATACTATCTATATATTAGTGTAATCTCCATTTCGGTAGTAGGTTATGAACTTCTAAGGAGGTGTAATTGTTCCTGTGCCGACACCCTTATTTTAACAAAATACGTGGTCTCTCTGTCTTCCCTGAGGAAATGGGATGGGAGGAAATTGAATAGGAGAATGAAGAAATACTGAAAATTAAATTAAATACAATAAAATAAATAATCAAATAAATTAAAGGTAAATTCTGAAAAATGTAAAGCAATAATGTTGGGTCACAGGTAGGTAATCACTAAAATATACTTCAATCGTAGCAAACAAATTCAGACTGGGGAAATGAAAACAAAATTTGAAAAATAAATAAGAAATTTAGGTCTAATTGTGCAACGAGCATGGATTGTGAAAGCCAAATCAAGACAGTATGTGGTTCGACATTTAAACGCTAAGTTCAGATGCGAAAATTAGCTCAAGATTTCCCCCGAAGGGTGAAAGCGCAATTGGCTCAGACATTAGTTATTTATGCCACTCTGTGAATATGCCAGAGCTGCCATGTCTTAATCGAGCAAAAAACACCTTAGGGCGGGCGCACACGGGCGACTTTTTGTTGCGCAACTGTTTCGTGTTTCCTACGAGGCCTATGCATTTGAACCAAGGCGCGCACACGAAGCGACGCGACAGCAACGCAACTTTTCAGTTGCTCTGGCCGCCGACAGTAGGGAGACGAAACTGTCTCGGTCTCTCGCCCCTCCCATAGTTTTGATCTACGCGCGCACACGGGCGACAGTTTTGTTGCCGTCTAGGATTATATCTAGAATTAATATCTAGTGCCTAGTGCAAAGTGGTACATATTTTCTCTATTGTTGGCAAAATGGCAGTGAGGGATGAAGATATCGACAGTGATTTAGTTATAAGTGAAGTTGAAAAGAGGCCAGCGTTGTTCGATAAAACTTTAAAGAATTATTCGGACGCCAGTTTGAAAGGCTGATCTTTCAGACATCAGCGGGTGAACCCAATATATTATTTTCCTTTTATTTTTCCTGCGTCACAAATCACTGCAGTCTGTACTAAATCCATGTTCACTGTAGGTACTACGAAATCAACGAAAATGAATCTGCTGTCAAGGCAACAGTTGCTCATCGTGTGCGCGCTCTCGAAAGCCGAAGCAACTCGAGAGCGACAAAGACAAAAACAGTTGCGCAACAAAAGTCGCCCGTGTGCGCCCGCCCTTAGAAGCATGCAGAAAGCGCAGAATGCTGCAGTGCGATTTATTTATGATAATTAAAATCTTTGAACATGTCATACCATATTCCAGACGACTTCAATGGCTCAAAATTCAAGACCCGCTAATTTTAAAAATTGCTACAATTACGTAAAATATCTTGAAATTGAATAACCCTAGGTATCTCGCTAAAGATTACAGATTAGTATCTCTCACTGAAACCCATAATATTAATACAATAAACGTTATTCAAATTCAAAATCATTCCCAAAAAATAAAAAGTACCTAGTCGAATTTACTATTTGAAACATCAACATAATTATCTTTAAAAACAATTTAAGTAGGTATGCAAAAACGACGGAGTAGGTATGCGTTTAAACACAAAACATGAAAAACACAACCAGAAAATGGAATGCTCTTTAAATTCCCAAATACATACCCCGCACACATACATACACAAGAACCACAAAATGAACCACGTAAAATAACACACAACATTAAACATTGTAAAATTGTAACATTGTAACATTGTAAAATTGTTGAAATCAGAAGTGTGATAACTAGAAACGTATTCTTCATGTTCTTATGCAGTGCAAGTGAGTTTACACTCGCTATTTCATATGACATCAGATGTGGTGCGTTCGTTTAACCAGAAGGTTTAATGGGCAACGAAACAGGCATTAGTAGCAGAAGTAATTTTCTCTGTACAACTCGAAGAATTTGCAAACGCCAAAGTCATGTTCCTTACTTCAGTTGAAGGTTCACAAAAGGAAAATTTTAAATTGCACTATAGTGCAACCACTATAGTGCTGTTCAATTTAAACCTTAAATAATGCAACTAAAAGCTAGTAATAGGGTTCAAGATTCAGTTTATTAAAATTTATATTTTTTGCTGAAGTCGGGGAAGGTTGAATTTGAAAGGGAAAAAGTTGAATTTGAAATGGAAAAATTTGAACCTGACTTGGAAAAAGTTGAACTTGAAACGGAAAAAGTTGAATTCAGTTGAATTTGGTTTGGTTAAGGTTGAATTTGGTTTGGAAATGGTTGAATTTGACTTGGAAATGCTATATATATATATGTATTATATAGATATAAAACCTGATGTTATGAATATTGACATAGAGCTGTGTGTAAGACGTGTACGGCCGCTTCCAGTAGGCCTAAAATTGGAAAGATTTATTAATAAACTTAGTCAGTTTTGAAGTACCTAACTCATTTAGCGAATTTTCGAAGAAAAGGAAGCTATTGTTCTCGGTCCAAAATTTTTAAAACTCGAATTTCCGAAAGATTTTTATACCAAAATCCGTTTCAGACCATCCTGAATTCACTGCCGAAAGACACCAAAAATTATATGTATATATATATATATATATATATATATATATATATATATATATATATATATATATATATATATATATATATATATATATATATATATATATATACGTATTGCCTGGCCACAGGCACCCGGCTGCTAGAGGCTACCGGCAGTTTTTTAGATGGGCATGGTGTAGACTATTCAGCTACTCGTTCCTGTCTTACAGGTTAGTATGGTGCTTGGAAGCCTCTGGCCCTGGGGATTATTTATTTTATTGTCAATTCGCAAATTACCTAATTACTCACAAATTTTGTTGTAAAACAATATTAGTAAGTAAAAACGCTGCTAAGTCCTTGTCACACGGGTTTTTTTATTCTACTGGACTTACCTACAGAAATGTTAGCTGTTCATTTATTGTTTCTTTCATGTAAAATAATTGAAATAGCTATCTGTGATGGTTTCAACCAATTCCCCCCCCCCCTTCCCCTCCGCCAACACGAATTAGGTAGGTACTACGCTCCATTTTTTTTTTCAAATATTATCTCTGATCATTAGTGGTGCCATTTAATTATCTTGATTCACCTGTTCACATTTTTTCCAGTGTTATTATACAAATTGATGGTGATTTCAGACAATTTCCAGGTTTGTGACTCATAAAAAATCAATTTTGTGAGCTGAACTTTTGGTAAAACCTCAATTTTCACCTTTTTGGTCAAAACCGACTCCACATTCGGTCTTCTCGTCCCAAAAAACATGCAAAACGATACCTCAAAAGCTCATGTTAATGCTATTAACATGAGCTATTAAAAGTACCTATTTTTATACACATTTTCACTCATATTATCCCTGGGTATATTACGATCGGGCTGAAACGTTTCGGGACACAACTAGGGCCCAAATGGAGCATGTGTGCGAAAGAACGATTTTTTTAGACCGAAAATGAAGCCTGTACACGTGATACGGCGGACGGCGGACGGACATTGCATTTTTGGAATCTACGGACGTTGAATGGAAAAAATTCCAAAAATGCCAAAAATCATATTAAAATGCTCTCTAGCTCTCATAACCAATTGTGCCCTTGAGAAGGGCGGTCAGAATGGTGGGGGAATGTACAATTTTAATATGGCTATTTGAGCTCCCGGAGTGGTGGAAAAAATTTCAAAAAATCTTAGAAATCATATTAAAATGTTCTCCTGCTCTCATAATCAAAAAGAGCTCTAAGTGAGTCTTATATAGCTGGGAGTGGTTCCCAGCTCTGCGGACTAGTGGCCTGGAGTTTTTATGTTATTATTCGTGTTTTGAGGGTCTGATCAATCGCTTTTAGCCTGGAGATGACTGATGGAGTCCGAATCAGTCTTGTAATGGTGTGACAAGGACTTTGCAGCGTTTTTGATCCCGTTTCGGCTCAACCATAGCCCCATATTCCGGGGTTTCAAGATTCGCTACCTACCTAGTCGGGAATTTTGGAAAATAATTTTTAAAGCAAACCTATTCAGAATGTGACCGGGGCTCTCGCAGTTAGTCAGGCCATCCCTTTTGAACACGTTTCGGTTCAATCATAGCCCCATATTCAGGATTTCAATATTCGCTACCTACCTAGTCGAGAATTTTGGAAAATAATTTTTGGAAGCAAACCTATTTAGAATGTGAACGGGGCTCTCGTAGTTAGTCAGGCCATCCCTTTTTGAACACGTTTCGGCTCAACCATAGCCCCATATTCAGGATTTCAAGATTCGCTACCTACCTAGTCGAGAATTTAGGAAAATAATTTTTGGAAGCAAACCTATTCAGAAAGTGACCGGGGCTCTCGTAGTTAGTCAGGCCATCCCTTTTTGAACACATTTCGGCTCAACCATAGCCCCATATTCAGGATTTCAAGATTCAGTACCTACCTAGTCGAGAATTTTGGAAAATAATTTTTGGAAGCAAACCTATTTAGAATGTGACCAGGGCTCTCGCAGTTAGTCAGGCCATCCCTTTTTGAACACATTTCGGCTCAACCATAGCCCCATATTCAGGATTTCAAGATTCGGTACCTACCTAGTCGAGAATTTTGGAAAATAATTTTTGGAACCAAACCTATTTAGAATGTGACCGGGGCTCTCGTAGTTAGTCAGGCCATCCCTTTTTGAAGACGTTTCGGCTCAACCATAGCCCCATATTCAGGATTTCAAGATTCGCTACCTACCTAGTCGAGAATTTTGGAAAATAATTTTTGGAACCAAACCTATTCAGAAAGTGACCGGGGCTCTCGTAGTTAGTCAGGCCATCCCTTTTTGAACACATTTCGGCTCAACCATAGCCCCATATTCAGGATTTCAAGATTCGGTACCTACCTAGTCGAGAATTTTGGAAAATAATTGTTGGAAGCAAACCTATTTAGAATGTGACCAGGGCTCTCGGAGTTAGTCAGGCCATCCCTTTTTGAACACATTTCGGCTCAACCATAGCCCCATATTCAGGATTTCAAGATTCGGTACCTACCTAGTCGAGAATTTTGGAAAATAATTTTTGGAAGCAAACCTATTTAGAATGTGACCAGGGCTCTCGCAGTTAGTCAGGCCATCCCTTTTTGAACACATTTCGGCTCAACCATAGCCCCATATTCAGGATTTCAAAATTCGGTAGGTACCTACCTAGTCGAGAATTTTGGAAAATAATTTTTGGAACCAAACCTATTTAGAATGTGACCGGGGCTCTCGTAGTTAGTCAGGCCATCCCTTTTTGAACACGTTTCGGTTCAATCATAGCCCCATATTCCGGGGTATCAAGATTCGGTACCTACCTAGTCGAGAATTTTGGAAAATAATTTTTGGAAGCAAACCTATTTAGAATGTGACCGGGGCTCTCGCAGTTAGTCAGGCCATCCCTTTTTGAACACGTTTCGGCTCAACCATAGCCCCATATTCAGGATTTCATGATTCGCTACCTACCTAGTCGAGAATTTTGGAAAATAATTTTTGGAAGCAAACCTATTTAGAATGTGACCGGGGCTCTCGCAGTTAGTCAGGCCATCCCTTTTTGAACACGTTTCGGCTCAACCATAGCCCCATATTCAGGATTTCAATATTCGCTACCTACCTAGTCGAGAATTTTGGCAAATAATTTTTGGAAGCAAACCTGATGTACTCTTGTAGGAGAACTTGCGTTTCAAGTTATCGTTGCATCCTATTCCGTATTGTATGTAATGTGGTAGGTAAGTAGGTACCGTCCTGTTTTATCCATTCATCAAGTTGTGTTTCATTCATAAAGTGTAATTATTACAATAATTAGTCACTAGTTTTATCTACATTATTTGATGAGATTTTACTGTTTAATTACAACGTTCTACTCTTGAAAAGTTGGTAATGTTGTTACCCCTCACGTGATTCATTTCAAAGTGGTGACACAGAAAGTGTCTCGAGGTTTGTATAAGGTGTGAATTGTTTAGGTAATTGACAATTCTATTATTAACTTGTGGCTTCAACCGATCAATTCTTTTATGATAGTTTTCCCTGTGTGACTCGACCGAAACCAAATTTTGAAATAGGTACCTAGTGATTTTTAACAAATTTGGAAATAGGTAGGTACCTAGTGATTTTCACCAACTTTGGAAATAGGTAGGTACCTAGTCATTTTTTGTCATTTCGAGAGATAGGAAAGCGAAGACCATACCAATTTGTACAGGTACATACAAATATGCACCTATTTGGCCCAAACGACGACAGTAGTAGCAACATAATAATCAGGTTGACATGTTCGTTGAAAAAATACAGAATCAGAACATAAGTGAAAATTATACAGACATGTACCTATTTGTTGTACCTACAGGTGCCATTACGGCCAGTTAAGACGCCATACATTGGCACTTGTACCTAACTAGGTAGGTAGGTACCATTTTCCCAGATTTTATACAGTTGGAATCAGATAATTAATACCTACAATGAAAAACGACGAAAACATGAAAATGAGTCAGAATGTCCTTTTTCAAGGCCCTTTTCACTTGAAATTACAAGTAAATTTTCTTTCTCCTCCACGAAACAATATTGTAGTAAACCCGTATTACATCTTATTTAGTTTAGAAGTATTTAAATAGTTGTTAGACGGATATACCTTGGTATCTCAGGTCCAGATCGCTCCACGGATATATACCTATCTTGTTCTCTCAGTGGCGGGTGCTCGACGAGGGTTTATGTTGAGCGCCCGGAGCAAAGAGGAAAATCCTACACACGACCACATCGAGAAATAGAGTCAGAATTCGATTTTTTAAGGCCATTATGACTTGACATGAAATTAAATTAGTAATAGGGAAAACTAATTTCTCTCCCCATCTGCATAGAAATCCGCATCACATCTTTATTACCGTTGAATTTATACTGTTGGAATGGGGTAATAGGTGCAATTACCCGAACTCTTGTAAAGTCATTTTGTCGGATTTTATAAAGTAACATATCGGTAATTCGTATGGCTGTGTTCCAACTACCACCAGTAACTCATTTACATGATGTAACGTTTGCACAACAAAATCTTATTTTTCCAAAATTTTCTACTGTTTTAATTAGATTCCTTTTTACCCCCACACTTGTCCAAAAACCACCTGTAACTCATTTAGACTACGAAAGTTGAAAACCGCGTGATTTTTCCTCGATGATACCTTTTTTCCAGATTTTATACTGTTCGAATTCGATTACTGGTATAATTGCCCCCACCCTAGTCCAACCACCACCTGAAACTCAATTAGATTGTGAAAATTGAAAACTACCTACGTGATTTTGGCACAGAGGTAGGTACCTTTTTTCAGATTTTATACTGTTAGAATTCGATTATTGGTATAATTACCCCCACCCTAGTCCAACCGCCGCCTGTAACTCAATTAGACTATGAAAATTGAAAACCGCATGATTTTTCGACAATTTCACATTTTTTTCAGATTTTATACTGTTAGAATTCGATTATTGGTATAATTACCCCCTCCCCAGTCCAACCACCACCTGAAACTCAATTAGTCTATGAAAATTGAAAACCACGTGATTTTTACACAATTTGACCTTTTTTCCGATTTTATACTGTTGCAATTCGATAGTTCGTATAATTACCCCCACCCTCGTCCAACCGCCACCTGTAACTCAATTAGACTATGAAAATTGAAAACCGCATGATTTTTCGACAATTTCACCTTTTTTCAGATTTTATACTGTTAGAATTCGATTATTGGTATAATTACCCCCACCCTCGTCCAACCGCCACCTGTAACTCAATTAGACTATGAACATTGAAAACCGCATGATTTTTCGACAATTTCACCTTTTTACAGATTTTATACTGTTAGAATTCGATTATTGGTATAATTACCCCCACCCTAGTCCAACCACCACCCTGAAACTCAATTAGTCTATGAAAATTGAAAACCACGTGATTTTTACACAATTTTACCTTTTTTTCCGATTTGATACTGTTAGAATTCGATTATTGGTATAATTACCCCCACCCTCGTCCAACCGCTACCTGTAACTCAATTAGACTATGAACATTGAAAACCGCATGATTTTTCGACAATTTCACCTTTTTCCAGATTTTATACTGTTAGAATTCGATTATTGGTATAATTACCCCCTCCCCAGTCCAACCACCACCTGAAACTCAATTAGTCTATGAAAATTGAAAACCACGTGATTTTTACACAATTTTACCTTTTTTTCCGATTTGATACTGTTGCAATTGGATAGTTCGTATAATTACCCCCACCCTCGTCCAACCGCCACCTGTAACTCAATTAGACTATGAAAATTGATAACCGCATGATTTTTACACAATTTCACCTTTTTTTCAGATTTTATACTGTTAGAATTCGATTATTGGTATAATTACCCCCTCCCTAGTCCAACCACAAACTGAAACTCAATTAGATTATGAAAATTGAAAACCACGTGATTTTTACACAATTTTACCTTTTTTTCCGATTTGATACTGTTGCAATTGGATAGTTCGTATAATTACCCCCACCCTCGTCCAACCGCCACCTGTAACTCAATTAGACTATGAAAATTGATAACCGCATGATTTTTCGACAATTTCACCTTTTTTTCAGATTTTATACTGTTAGAATTCGATTATTGGTATAATTACCCCCACCCTAGTCCAACCGCCACCTGAAACTCAATGGCCCGGTTTTTCAAACCTCAGTTAACTTTGACGATCGTTAACGCCGCGAAATGTCGTTTTTCAAACCATGGGTACGAGTTGACGCTCCGTCAGTTGGACGTAACCACAACCGCGCGACGAAGTAAGTTTAACTACGCCGTCAACTGTCAACCACTGTCTTCGGTAGACAAACAGGACATGAAAGTCGAAATTATCATTCAACACATGACTGTCTTTAATCATATTTACCATGGAAGAAGGGATTTCCCTTCTTCCATGCATATTTACCTACCTACCTTCATCATTCAACTGTCTTTATTTATTTATCATACTTCCCTACCTTTATTTAATCATATTTACTTACCTGATCATAATTATTTATTTAATTACTTACCTATCAACTGTGTTGTCTACTGATTTTATCTACATTAATATCGGACACGACTCTTCTGCTGCTCCTTCCTTGATTCCTTGATTTTATAGCTCAGGGGCTTCAGCGGGAACGCCGGTTGGTTCCCCGATACGAACATTTCAGCCAGTGGAGTGACGACGAATTTGCCACAGTTTTCAATTTTTCTTCTGCCTCGTATAATTATATAGGTAATCGGTTTTGTAATTGAAACTAGGAGTTGAAATATATTTTTTGAACCCTGCATTTCCTCGGTTGTGTAATATAACTTCTCCTAATATCCTCTGGACCTGGTGGTTCAATGTAGAGTAGGTACAATACCTCTTGGTACCATGGTGTACCTCATTATTCAAATTACCATTCACACACGTTAAAACTTGTGGGTTACAATGAATAGGGCAATAATCCGGTAAACTGGGTTAAATAAAATTGAAAAAAAATCATTTGAATAATAGCCCAATAAAATTGTCACTAAAATCGGCCCCGACCAAACACTAAATATGCTATTTTATTTTATTGTTTTAAATGGTCCATTGGGGTCCTAATAAGAGTAATCTATGGTTTCCCACCAAAATATTTGATGGGGCAAATCTGGGCAGCCCAGAAACTACGAAATTTTCGGAGTTTTTGGTTTATTATTCTGTGAATAATACACCTATGTATTCGCTCAGCAAAAAATTTTTATAACACCCCCTCAAAATTTTTTCTTTTCCGTTTCAAGGTGCGTAGATTCCAAAAATGCAATGTCAGTCCGCCGTCCGCCGTACGCCGTATCACGTGTACAGGCTTCATTTTCGGTCTAAAAAAGTCGTTCTTTCTCACACATGCTCCATTTGGGCCCTAGTTGTGTCCCGAAACTTTTCAGCCCGATCGGAATATACCCAGGGGTGTTATGAGTGAAAATGTGTATAAAAATAGGTACTTTTTGCGTTTTAACAACATGTTAGTAACATGAGCTTTTGAGGTATCTTTTTCCATGTTTTTGAGGACGAGAAGACCAAATATGAAGTCGATTTTGACCAAAGACGCGGAAATTGAGGTTTTACCAAAGGTTCAGCTCCCAAAATTGGTTTTTTATGAGTCAAAAACCTGGAAAACTGTCTGAAATCACCATCAATGTGTACAATAACATTGGAAAAAGTGTAAACAGGTGAATCAAGACCATTAAATGCCACTACAAATGATCAAAGATGATCTTAAAAAAAAAGAAGAAAAAAAGCGTACCTATTTCATGTTTTGGGGGCCAAAATTGGTGGAAATCATCAGAAATAGCTATTTCAATCATTCCACATGAAAGAAACAATACATTTAACAGCCAACAAAAATCTCTAGAACTCCAATAGAATAATAAACCCATGTGACAAGGACTTTGCAGCGTTTTTCGTTTTGGTTTATTATTCTGTGAATAATACACCTATGTAATCGCTCAGCAAAAAAATTTTATAACACCCCCTCAAACTTTTTTCTTTTCCGTTTCAAGGTGTGTAGATTCAAAAACGCTGCAAAGTCCTTGTCACATGGGTTTATTATTCTATTGGACATACCTACAGAAACGTTGGCTGTTTATTTATTGTTTCTTTCATATAAAATAATTTAAATAGCTATTTCTGGTGGTTTCCACCAATTTTGGCCCCCAAAACACGAATTAGGTACGCTCCTTTTTTTTTTTTTCAAATTATCTTTAATCATTGATAGTACCATATAATCGTCTTGATCCACCTCTTGATACTTTTTCTAGTGTTATTCTACAAATTGATGGTGATTTCAGACGATTTTCCAGGTTTTTGACTTATAAAAAATCAATTTTGGGAGCTGAACATCTGGTACAACCTCAATTTTCCACTCTTTGGTCAAAATCGACTTCATATTCGGTCTTATCGTCCCCAAAAACATGAAAAACGATACCTCAAAAGCTCATTTTACCAACATGTTGCTAAAACGCAAAAAGTACCTATTTTTACACACATTTTCACTCATAACACCCCTGGGTATATTCCGATCGGGGTGAAAAGTTTCGGGACACAAATAGGGCCCAAATGGAGCATGTGTGCGAAAGAGCGAATTTTTTAGACCAAAAATGAAGCCTGTACACGTGATACGGCGGACGGCGTACGGCGGACGGCGGACGGCGGACGGCGGACGGCGTACGGCGGACGGCTTACGGCGGACGGACATTGCATTTTTTGAATCTACGCACCTTGAAACGGAAAAGAAAAAATTTTGAGGGGGTGTTATAAAAATTTTTTGCTGAGCGAATACATAGGTGTATTATTCACAGAATAATAAACCAAAATGCAATGTCCGTCCGCCGTCCGCCGTACGCCGTCCGCCGTATCACGTGTACAGGCTTCATTTTCGATCTAAAGAAGTCGTTCTTTCGCACACATGCTCCATTTGGGCCCTAGTTGTGTCCCGAAACTTTTCAGCCCGATCGTAATATACCCAGGGGTGTTATGAGTGAAAATGTGTGTGAAAATAGGTACTTTTTGCGTTTTAGCAACATTTTGGTAACATGAGCTTTTGAGGTATCGTTTTCCATGTTTTTGGGGACGAGAAGATCGAATATGAAGTCGATTTGGGCCAAGGAGTGAAAAATTGAGGTTGTACCAGATGTTCAGCTCCCAAAATTGATTTTTTATGAGTCAAATACCTGCGAAATCATCATCAATTTGTAGAATAACACTAGAAAAAGTGTCAACACGTGGATCAAGACGATTAAATGATGGCACTACCAATGATCAAAGATAATTTGAAAAAGGTTTAATTTAAAGTAATAACTATTAGGCCTACCGATCGTAAATGAAGCTAAATAAAACTGCGACATAAATGCGTGATAAATCGAGAGCTTTCCAACGAATGGAGAACGATTTTTGTCCGATGAAAACTAAAGAAGTTTCATTTCCCTAGAAACGACTCGGTTGTACGTGAAAATCATTAAACATAAATGCTTGCATACGAGTCTGCAACACATTGGGACATTTTCTTCTGTGTTTTCGAGCCAGACTACATCACCTACTCCAATAGCGTTGTTGTTCATGTCCTAACGAGACAAATTTCAGCTTCCTACGGTTGATAGGAAAGAAGTTAGCTTCAGTAGCCACTCAGCTAATCAAAACCCTGTGCAACTTATTGTTCACGTCCTAAGGAGGCTACCAGCCAAATTTCAGCTTCCTACGGTTGATAGGGAAGAAGTTAGCTTCAGGAGCCACTCTGCTGATCAAGACCCTGTACACCTTATTGTTCATGTCCTAAGGAGGCTACCAGCCAAATTTCAGCTTTCCACAGTTGATAGGAAAGAAGTTAGCTTCAGGAGCCACTCAGCTGATCAAAACCCTCTGCACCTTATTGTTCACGTCCTAAGGAGGCTACCAGCCAAATTTCAGCTTCCTACGGTTGATAGGGAAGAAGTAAGCTTCAGGAGCCACTCTGCTGATCAAGACCCTGTACACCTTATTGTTCATGTCCTAAGGAGGCTACCAGCCAAATTTCAGCTTTCCACAGTTGATAGGAAAGAAGTTAGCTTCAGGAGCCACTCAGCTGATCAAAACCCTCTGCACCTTATTGTTCACGTCCTAAGGAGGCTACCAGCCAAATTTCAGCTTCCTACGGTTGATAGGAAAGAAGTTAGCTTCAGGAGCCACTCTGCTGATCAAGACCCTGTACACCTTATTGTTCATGTCCTAAGGAGGCTACCAGCCAAATTTCAGCTTTCCACAGTTGATAGGAAAGAAGTTAGCTTCAGGAGCCACTCAGCTGATCAAAACCCTCTGCACCTTATTGTTCACGTCCTAAGGAGGCTACCAGCCAAATTTCAGCTTCCTACGGTTGATAGGGAAGAAGTTAGCTTCAGGAGCCACTCTGTTGATCAAGACCCTGTACACCTTATTGTTCATGTCCTAAGGAGGCTACCAGCCAAATTTCAGCTTTCCACAGTTGATAGGAAAGAAGTTAGTTCCAGGAGCCACTCAGCTGATCAAAACCCTCTGCACCTTATTGTTCACGTCCTAAGGAGGCTACCAGCCAAATTTCAGCTTCCTACGGTCGATAGGGAAGAAGTTAGCTTCAGGAGCCACTCTGCTGATCAAGACCCTGTACACCTTATTGTTCATGTCCTAAGGAGGCTACCAGCCAAATTTCAGCTTTCCACAGTTGATAGGAAAGAAGTTAGCTTCAGGAGCCACTCAGCTGATCAAAACCCTCTGCACCTTATTGTTCACGTCCTAAGGAGGCTACCAGCCAAATTTCAGTTTCCTACGGTTGATAGGAAAGGAGTTAGCTTCATGAGCCACTCAGCTTCTCCATAGCAAAGACATAACAAACTGTAAAGTACCTACCTAATTCCAACTTCACTTCTGATGGTCATAATCATCATTGTGGCGACTTGGGACAATTTTCGTGAGCAAATTTCGTGACGATTTTTTGTGACGATTTTCGTGACGATTTTTTTGTTATGTGCCATATGAAAGACATGAAAATGTCAAAAAAAAAAAAGATCGTACCTACCTAATTTGTGTTTTGGGGGCCAAAATTGGTGGAAACCATCAGAAATAGCTATTTCAATTATTTCACATGAAACAAACAATAAATGTACAGCCAACATTTCTGTAGAATAGTAAACCCCATGTGACAAGGACTTTGCAGCGTTTTTCGATATATCTCAGAAACGAATGATCATGTGCATTTTTTCACTATATATTACTTGTTTAAAGAGCATTAGATTCTCTACAGTTTGCACTCCCTAAAGTTGTTTCTAACTCTGATAGCAAACGAGCTAGAGCTCATCAAAAATTGACAGTTTTTTCCAACTTCTGGAAAAATCACAAAATCTCACAATCATCTCCTTTTTGCTTCCCTATAACTCGTCCAAAGTGTTATTAGAACGTAGTAGACATGACTGTATGATAACCACATTCAATGACGATGTAGTAATTTATTGAAATGACAGATTAAGCTTTATTAATTAAGAGATGGAGCCAGTTCATTTAGAAGTGGTTGGTTGATGATGATGATGATGACGGTCCCGGAAGACCGTGCAAAGGCAGAGGAAGGGTATGCCAAGAGTAGCCACCTCTACCTACAAGATATGCAGAAGCTGGAATTGACAATGGATCCTTCTGCATATTACAGGTTCACTGCCAAGGGGCGTTTCACAATACGGCGAACAGATAAGCATAGGTCTGGGGTTTGGTCAGAAATAACCAAACACAACTCGAGATTGAAGGCAAAAACAAACGTAAATTGAAATCAAAATCAAATCACAACAACTACCAAACAACAAACACTGAAACATGAAACTTTCATGATCGGAAAAGTAGGAAACACGAAGGCGGAAGAGGCTAAAAACCCGCAATGATTGCCAGAATATCATCTGGGGAAACTATTTGAATGCTGTGAGAGAACAGGCGAGGTTAACGGCGTCGTTAGCTAACAACGCCTTGACTACGATTCTGTGGACCCGTCAAGTTGACGCTCGTCAAAAGTAATTTGACGGTCGCTACCTGACGGCGTGATCTATTGAGGTTTGAAAAACCGGGCCTTAGACTATGAAAATGGAAAACAGCATGATTTTTCGTCGATTTCACCCTTTTTTCCGATTTTACACTGTTGGAATTCGATTATTGGTATAATTACCCCCACTCTAGTCCAACCACCACCTGTAACTCAATTAGACTATGAAAATGGAAAACAGCATGATTTTTCGTCGATTTCACCCTTTTTTCCGATTTTATACTGTTGGAATTCGATTATTGGTATAATTACCCCTACACTAGTCCAACTACCACATGAAACTCAATTAGACTATGAAAATTGAAAACCACGTGATTTTTACACAATTTGACCTTTTTTTCCGATTTTATATTGTTGCAATTCGATAGTTCGTATAATTACCCCCACCCCCGTCCAACCACCACCTGTAACTCAATTAGACTATGAAAATTGAAAACCGCATGATTTTTCGACAATTTCACCTTTTTTTCAGATTTTATACTGTTGCAATTCGATAGTTCGTATAATTACCCCCACCCTCGTCCAACCACCACCTGTAACTCAATTCGACTATGAAAATTGCAATCCGCATGATTTTTCGACAATTTCAGCTTTTTTTCAGATTTTATACTGTTAGAATTCGATTATTGGTATAATTACCCCCACCCTCGTCCAACCACCACCCTGAAACTCTATTAGATTATGAAAATTGAAAACCGGATGATTTTTCGACAATTTCACCTTTTTTCAGATTTTATACTGTTAGAATTCGATTATTGGTATAATTACCCCCACCCTAGTCCAACCACCACCTGAAACTCTATTAGATTATGAAAATTGAAAACCGCATGATTTTTCGAAAATGTCACCTTTTTTTCAGATTTTATACTGTTACAATTCGATTATTGGTATAATTACCCCCACCCTAGTCCAACCACCACCCTGAAACTCTATTAGATTATGAAAATTGAAAACCGCATGATTTTTCGAAAATTTCACCTTTTTTTCAGATTTTATACTGTTAGAATTCGATTATTGGTATAATTACCCCCACCCTAGTCCAACCACACCTGAAACTCAATTAGATTATGAAAATTGAAAACCGCATGATTTTTCGAAAATTTCACCTTTTTTTCAGATTTTATACAGTTAGAATTCGATTATTGGTATAATTACCCCCACCCTAGTCCAACCACCACCTGAAACTCAATTAGATTATGAAAATTGAAAACCGCATGATTTTTCGAAAATTTCACCTTTTTTTCAGATTTTATACTGTTAGAATTCGATTATTGGTATAATTACCCCCACCCTAGTCCAACCACCACCTGAAACTCTATTACATTATGAAAATTGAAAACCGCATGATTTTTCAAAAATTTCACCTTTTTTTCAGATTTTATACTGTTAGAATTCGATTATTGGTATAATTACCCCCACCCTCGTCCAACCACCACCCTGAAACTCTATTAGATTATGAAAATTGAAAAGCGCATGATTTTTCGAAAATTTCACCTTTTTTGCAGATTTTATACTGTTAGAATTCGATTATTGGTATAATTACCCCCACCCTAGTCCAACCACCACCTGAAACTCTATTAGATTATGAAAATTGAAAACCACGTGATTTTTACACAATTTGACCTTTTTTTCCGATTTTATACTGTTAGAATTCGATTATTGGTATAATTACCCCCACCCTAGTCCAACCACCACCTGAAACTCAATTAGATTATGAAAATTGAAAACCGCATGATTTTTCGAAAATTTCACCTTTTTTTCAGATTTTATACAGTTAGAATTCGATTATTGGTATAATTACCCCCACCCTAGTCCAACCACCACCTGAAACTCAATTAGATTATGAAAATTGAAAACCGCATGATTTTTCGAAAATTTCACCTTTTTTTCAGATTTTATACAGTTAGAATTCGATTATTGGTATAATTACCCCCACCCTAGTCCAACCACCACCTGAAACTCAATTAGATTATGAAAATTGAAAACCGCATGATTTTTCGAAAATTTCACCTTTTTTTCAGATTTTATACTGTTAGAATTCGATTATTGGTATAATTACCCCCACCCTCGTCCAACCACCACCCTGAAACTCTATTAGATTATGAAAATTGAAAACCGCATGATTTTTACACAATTTCACCTTTTTTCCGATTTTATACTGTTACAATTCGATTATTGGTATAATTACCCCCACCCTAGTCCAACCACCACCCTGAAACTCTATTAGATTATGAAAATTGAAAACTACGTGATTTCTACACAATTTGACCTTTTTTCCGATTTTATACTGTTAGAATTCGATTATTGATATAATTACCCCCACCCTAGTCCAACCACCACCCTGAAACTCTATTAGATTATGAAAATTGAAAACCGCATGATTTTTCGAAAATTTCACCTTTTTTTCAGATTTTATACTGTTAGAATTCGATTATTGGTATAATTACCCCCACCCTCGTCCAACCACCACCTGTAACTCAATTAGACTATGAAAATTGAAAACCGCATGATTTTTCGACAATTTCACCTTTTTTCAGATTTTATATTGTTAGAATTCGATTATTGGTATAATTACCCCCACCCTCGTCCAACCACCACCTGTAACTCAATATTAGACTATGAAAATTGAAAACAGCATGATTTTTCATCGATTTCACCCTTTTTTCCGATTTTAAACTGTTAGAATTCGATTTTCGGTATAATTACCCCCACTCTAGTCCAACCACAAACTGAAACTCAATTAGATTATGTAAATTGAAAACCGCGTGATTCTGGCACAAGGATCATTGGAGCGTAGGTTGTGGATGCTAAAGTTATGCTAACTTTCAGCACACTGGTGAGTTGAGGTGATTGCATACTTCAAGGCGCTGCAAAATGACTGAAGTTGTGCCCCTTCAAACCAGTGGGAGCACCCTCCAGAGGCTCCCAGCTCGGGAGCCTCTGCTGCGAGGATACATCTAAATGTAGTGTGCACGCTACCGGTAGAGGCGCCCGCGGCGGGCGCCAGTGGCCCGTCAATACGTTTTTAAAAGGCGCCTCTAGCAGGGCTTTACTACAATATATATATATATATATATATATATATATATTTATATATGTATGTGTCATTCCAGACGATAACTCTCGACAGAATTGAGATAAAAAGTTCAAATTTGCACGAAAAATCTGTCTTGGCAATCGACAGGCTAAGTTCGAAGATGGGCAGAATCGGGTCACTCTAAGGGGGAGTTTTGGGGAGTTTTAGGGGGGAAAAATTACCCATAAATTCCCAAAATGAAACAGTCTGACAAGTGACACCTCATTTTAAAGGTTTTTCTACGCTGAACACGATGGTGAAATCAGAATTGCGATATCTCATTCCGTTCTCAAACTGGAGCACTTTGAAGATGAAGGAACGTGGTTATTTCTTGAGATAAAACAGTTTTACATAAAATCAGTTATTTCTTCGAAAATTCGCTCTTATAGCCATGCTGCATGACTGTGGTTTTTTTATTATTTATTAGGAAAAACAAGAAGCAGTTACAAAAGATGGTCAGGAGTATGTATCGATCCGTGTTTTACGACGTCCAAATTCATAATACTAAAAAATACTGATCTCGAAGGGGTTTGCTGCCCATCCACTAATGAAAAACTCCTGGCCGCTAAGGGTCTCGGCATTTTCGCGGGGAAACTGCGGAGTTATTGAAAACTTTATCCTTTTCCCTTTATATTGATCTTCCTTGAATAACCGCACTCGATGAAACTTCAAGAACTGGGCCCTCAGGTATCCGGAAGAAAAAGTTTATTAAAACTGAACCCTTCGGGTGGATCTTTTGCAAAAGTTGGGCTCGCTACGCATTCAAGTTTGGCCCATCATTAGGCGCAAGCCTGTCGGGTTTGAAGTCTTCAAAGCCGCTTGAAATACAGACTGAGTCCACTTTCTCCCGGTTCATAATTTACTGCGAGATTATAAAATTTGTGTTTGCATCAACCAAGAGCTTCAAAACAGGTTAAATAGTATGGAAAATGTAACGACGAGTATCTACTCCTAATGAAGTAGACTGAGAAGTAATGTAAGTAGTTCGGAAACGTACGTTAAATTCAAAAATTCGCTCATTAGGTAGCTGGAACTTCAGGCAGAGATATGAAAAACCAGGTTAGGAGACAAAATGAAGTTTAATAATTAAAACTTCGTTAAACCTACAATGAGCCATTTTCTCAAATGGCTCTTCTAAATCAAAAACAATGAATGGTTGATGGGAAAAACTTCCCCAGAACTTTCCACCGGTGTGGTGATTTTAATTTTACTGCGCTAATTAGGGAAAATAACGTTCATTAAACCTACAATAACCAAGAAGCTATTGTTAAATTCAAAAATTCGCTCATTAGGTAACTGTAACAGAGAAATCAAAAACCAGATTGTGACAAAGCAAAGTTTCGTCATTAAAATGTCGTTAAACCTACGATAGCCCAAAAAACGCTGCAAAGTCCTTGTCACATGGGTTTATTATTCTACTGAACATACGTACAGAAACGTTGGCTGTTCATTTATTGTTTCATTCATGTGCAATTATTGAAATGGCTATTTTTGATGGTTTCCACCAATTTTGGTCCCCAAAAACAAGAATTAGGCTCGGCTTTTTTCATCAGACTATTTTTGATCATTGATAGCACCATTTGACTGTCTTGATTCACCTGTTGATACTACTTCTAGTGTTATTATACAAATTTATGGTGATTTAAGACAATTTCCCATGTTTTTGACTAATAAAAAATGAATTTCGGGAGCTTAACCTTCGTTACAACCTCAATCCTTCAATCTTCGGTCAAAATCAACCAAATATTCAGTCTTCTCGCCGTAAAAAACATGGAAAACGATACCTCACAAGTTCATGTTCACTAAAACCTCCCAAATCCCTCGAAAGCCCCTATTTTTACACCCATTTTTCTCCCATAACACCCCTGGGCGTATGCCGATAGGGCTGCCGTGTTTCGGGGCACAGCTAGGACCCAAAAGTGTTCTCAAATGGGGACCCAAACTGTGTGCGGAAGAACGACGATTTTAGGCTAAAATTTAACGAAAATTTAAGGCTGAAGCTTCGTTAAAACCTCCATTTTCCACATTTTGGTCAAAATCGACTTCATATTCGGTCTTCTCGTCCCAAAAACGTGGAACGACTCATGTTCCTAACATGTTACTAAAACACAAAAAGTAGGTACCTATTTTCATGCACATTTTCACTCATAACACCCCTGGGTATATTCCGATCGGGCTGCAAAGTTTCGGGACACAACTAGGGCCCAAATGGAGCATGTGTGCGAAGGAACGAATTTTTTAGACCGAAAATGAAGCCGGTACACGTGATACGAACCCTGCATTTTTGGAATCTATGCACTTTGAAACAAAGAAAAAATGTTGAGGGGATGTTATACAAATTTTCTGCTTACCGATTACATAGGTGTACATTCGCAGAATATAAACCAAAAAAGCTCGTACCCCTGGTGGGACTCGAACCCACAATCCCCGGTTTAGGAGACCGATGCCGTATCCATTAGGCCACAGGGGCGGTTGCTAACGTGACGAAACTTTTTGGCTCATCACCAACAATCTCACGTACCAACTTATCAGTTTGTTGTTCTCGAGTGATGAGCCCTGTTTGTACGTCTCACCAAAAACTCGGAAACTAGTTGACGATTAATCAACATCAGGACGTCCTATCTACAATGATAATGAAGGCGTTAGATGATTATTATTAAATGTATTTTAAATCGCTTGAAAGTGGACTCTTGACGATGTCATTCTGTTTCACGAAGTGGATGACTGTGAATGAAACTAGTACAGTGCGCAATATAACGAAATTATGAAATTCATTCTCCACTTAGAAAAGTGGGAAAAAGTTTATACAAGGCCATCTATCCACAGTTTGAGACTACAAAAATGAAAAAGATGGAGAATTGAAAAATGTGACTTCTGCTTTTCAAATTCATTGATCACGTGACGTAGGTAGGTCGTTTAGGTAGTCACTGAGACTGATTTAAATATTGTTACGCTTTCACTTTTCATTTTGTCTATCTTTGAAAGCTGAACGTTGTCTCGCATTTGTATCTTGTATCCATTCGTTGTATTTTGAAATAAAACCTGCCTGCCTACTACTAATTATCTACCTACTAATTATTACCTACTAATTACCTACTACAGTACCTACTTACTAATTATTATTAATGTGCCCATACTACATATTTTAATTTACAATAACTTAAATTCTAAAAACCTTGGCGTTGAAGATGTATAAACCTAACTGGAAGTTAAGAACATGATTCATTATTGATGGATAATATTAATGTTCAGGGGAATATTATATCTCGGGTTTGGCCAGAATATAGGTAACCTACTAACAATACATATGGTGTAACAATATCTAATGGTACAAACTTCAGGGATCGATCCAACAAAAAGTTTCTCCGTGCTATTTTTTTAATCCCTCCCGTGAGTTTTTTAACTTTCAAGATTTTTTTTCTCGTGTTTTCGACCTTATACCACTAGAATGGCCACACGTCCCTTAAATTACTGTGAGACTGAAAATGAGGAACCCGTTGGAAAGAGCGTTAAATTCCTGCCGGATTATGGCCCTAACATAAATTTTGGAGTACATTCAGCGGGCGAATAATTGGAGTGAAAAGAAAATTTTCTCAAATTTTCAAAAATCAATATTTTCCCAAATGGCTCCAAGTCGCAAAAATAATGAGTGATTGAACGTGCACTTGTGATGTGATATTCATTTTACTGCACTAATTAGGGAATTAGGAAAAATAGGAAAAATCACGTTTGAATGCAGAAAAACCTGGGTTTTTGGAGGAAATCGAGCGTTTTAGGGTATTTATGACTCGATCTGACCATGACTAGAGGATTTACACAACGTTTTCTAAGTATAATTTTTCATTTTTTTCACCTTTCATCACATAATATAGGTACATACATCATCACAATACTAAGTATACGCTTATAGTGCTTTTTCACGCTGGATCCAATGGTGACCCTCCCGAACATCCCCGACCGCCAAAAACCCCAGTTATAACGTAAAAAACAGAAAAAAAAAACAGTTGTTTACTTTAAAACGGCGCGATACATTAAAAATCCCGTCAAATGAAAATAACCGCATTTATTGACAGATCAGCCATATAAGATCTTGGAAAGAGGCTATTTTCCACGTCCATGTTAGTACCAACATTTCGAAACCCCAGTTTATTACGGGTATGTTTAAACGGAGAAGAATTCCGAAACACGGGGTTCCAAACATCGCAAATTAGCGGAGAAATCGATTGTATTGACTTTTTTCGCTAGAACACACACACTTGATTTTCTCTTCTATTTACTCACGTTTTTCTATTTTTGGCCCCATTTTTGAAAACCAAGTTAAATTTCACGTTATATTCGATCACCAGCATTTCTTAGAGCTCGCAAAAAATAGTGCTTTAAGAAGCTCTCAAACTTAGTACATAAAACAAGAAAGCGACAATTTTATGACAACTGAATTGGTGTACTGAAAATACCTCTAGCACTTTGCAAATGATCTCAAAACTTTTCCCAAATCTCAGTTTTCCAATGGTCCATTTTATTTCTACAGTAACATTTAGGGAGAAAATAGAGTGGGAATGCCAAAAATGCGAAATTTTCGTAAAAACCAAGGGTTTTTGCATGTAACACGACTCCCTCAAAACTTGAAGTGTTGATTTCCACATAATTTTCTCTCATGTGCGAAATAACGGGTTTCTGACAAAACGTCAAAACTCGATTTCTGCACTAATTTATGACGTTTGGAACTGTTTGTTTTGAAGTTTCGCGCAATTTTGTTTTTTACGGACTTATTAGGTACCTATCACCTTGTATACTAGCATGACCGCTCGCTTCGCTCGCTATCCGAGATTCGCTGTACGCAGTATCGTACTTAATTCCGACGTTGCACAACTTGGGAGCCTACTGGATATTGGTGCCAAATTTGGTCGATATCCGTCGAGCCATTCAGGAGTTGACCATGGTCGACCATATTTCCGCTATGATCAGGGAATTAAAAATGTGCCTACGTTCAACTTAGGAGGCTACCGGATATTGGTACCAAATTTGGTCAATATCCGTTGAGTAATTCGGGATTCGACCATGGAGGGGCCCATGGATGCGCTATGGTCGACCGCGGGGGTAGTCCGAAGGGTCGATCGTAGATAGAATTTCACGTAGATTACGAATACGCGATAAAAAATAGGGGTTACCATTTCAATTAACGAAGTTGACCATGGTCGACCATAGTTCCGCTATGGTGAAGGGGACCGAAAAATTCCGACGTTGCCCAACTTGGGAGCCTACTGGATATTCGTGCCAAATTTGGTCGATATCCGTCGAGCCATTCAGGAGTTGACCATGGTCGACCATAGTTCCGCTATGGTGAAGGGGACCGAAAAATTCCGACGTTGCCCAACTTGGGAGCCTACTGGATATTCGTGCCGAATTTGGTCGATATCCGTTGAGCAATTCGGGATTCGACCATGGAGGGGCCCATGGATGCGCTATGGTCGACCGCGGGGGTACTTAGTCCGAAGGGTCGATCGTAGATAGAATTTCACGTAGATTACGAATACGCGATAAAAAATAGGGGTTACCATTTCAATTAACAAAGTTGACCATGGTCGACCATAGTTCCGCTATGGTCAGGGAATTAAAAATGCGACTTTGCACAACTTGGGAGCCTACCGGATATTCGTGCCAAATTTGGTCGATATCCGTCAAGCCATTCAGGAGTTGACCATGGTCGACCATAGTTCCGCTATGGTCAGGGAATTAAAAATGCGACGTTGCACAACTTGGGAGCCTACTGGATATTCGTGCCAAATTTGGTCGATATCCGTCAAGCCATTCAGGAGTTGACCATGGTCGACCATAGTTCCGCTATGGTCAGGGAATTAAAAATGCGACGTTGCACAACTTGGGAGCCTACTGGATATTCGTGCTAAATTTGGTCGATATCCGTCAAGCCATTCAGGAGTTGACCATGGTCGACCATAGTTCCGCTATGGTCAGGGAATTAAAAATGCGACGTTGCACAACTTGGGAGCCTACTGGATATTCGTGCCAAATTTGGTCGATATCCGTCAAGCCATTCAGGAGTTGACCATGGTCGACCATAGTTCCGCTATGGTCAGGGAATTAAAAATGCGACGTTGCACAACTTGGGAGCCTACTGGATATTCGTGCCAAATTTGGTCGATATCCGTCAAGCCATTCAGGAGTTGACCATGGTCGACCATAGTTCCGCTATGGTCAGGGAATTAAAAATGCGACTTTGCACAACTTGGGAGCCTACTGGATATTCGTGCCAAATTTGGTCGATATCCGTCAAGCCATTCAGGAGTTGACCATGGTCGACCATAGTTCCGCTATGGTCAGGGAATTAAAAATGCGACGTTGCACAACTTGGGAGCCTACTGGATATTCGTGCCAAATTTGGTCGATATCCGTCAAGCCATTCAGGAGTTGACCATGGTCGACCATAGTTCCGCTATGGTCAGGGAATTAAAAATGCGACGTTGCACAACTTGGGAGCCTACCGGATATTCGTGCCAAATTTGGTCGATATCCGTCGAGCCGTTTGGCCGTGCATAGAAAGACAGACACACAGACAGAGATCCGTTTTTATAATATAGTAGGGATGGACGAAGAGAATCTGGCAACTCTAGTAATAGGTTGATTTCTACAGTTCCTGACGTTAATTTGGTAGTTACTCACCCAACATCTAATTTACGTAAAATTTAAATCTTACAATTTAAATATCATACCTACTTGATAAGTACGTTAACTTAATTCCGTTCGTCCGGACCGTTTGCGTAACCATAGTCGACTAATACTATAAACACTCAGGTACACAGGTACACGCTGGAGATGTGCGATTGTAAAAAATATTATAACAGGACGTTAGCCGAATCCATTCAGAGCTACAGAAGCTGGAAAATTTTGGTCCCCGCTGTATCACGCGTTTATGAATTATGTCTCTCGATTAGCGCCCAAGAAACAACAGGATGAGAAACAAGGCGACCCATGAGCAAGCCGGTGATTTATTGTCGGCGGAACATTTCCAACTAGCAAATTGGCATGGATTTGGCTTCCTTCTCTGAATCGTACGAAATATAAATCCAAATAAATGCACACTCAGAGATTTGGCTCTCAGGATGAAAAACTTTGTAATATTCCTCTCGTACATTGGCAGCGATTCTACATAATTCGTCGCAGAAATCTTCTTTTATACATAATCCTAGATAATTTGAAACTACGACAGGAAACTTCGATAATGATTCATGCCCTTACTATAGGTTTGATGATTTCCGGTTTTGGGTGCGCAAATCGCCCGAGGGCTAATTCACTCGGGAAGAAATCGTGGAAACCCATTTCGAAGACGAACGGAATTACTGAAACGTTGTCTATTTCCACTAATAGACGAGAAAAAAAAACCGAAAAATACACTGTTATACCAGTTAGGTGATCAAACCACCGTCAGTAACAAACAATAACTTTTATTGTTATTGGTATTGTTTGTTGCTGACGATGGTTTGATCACCTAACCGGTATAACAGTGTATTTTTCGTGTATTAGTGGAAACAGACAACGTTGCAGTAAATCCGTTTTTCTTTTTCTTCGTCCGAGGGTGTTGGAGTGAGTTTGGATTAAGTATAAGTCTATGTATTATATATATATATATATATATTATATGACATATATAATACCGGTATAACAGTGTATTTTACGTGTATTAGTGGAAACAGACAACGTTGCAATAACTCCGTTTTTCTTTTTCTACGTCCGAGGGCGTTGAAGTGAGTTTGGATTAAGTATAAGTCTATGTATTATATATATATATATATCATATGACATATATAATACCGGTATAACAGTGTATTTTACGTGTATTAGTGGAAACAGACAACGTTGCAATAACTCCGTTTTTCTTTTTCTACGTCCGAGGGCGTTGAAGTGAGTTTGGATTAAGTATAAGTCTATGTATTATATATATATATATATATTATATGACATATATAATACCGGTATAACAGTGTATTTTACGTGTATTAGTGGAAACAGACAACGTTGCAATAACTCCGTTTTTCTTTTTCTACGTCCGAGGGCGTTGAAGTGAGTTTGGATTAAGTATAAGTCTATGTATTATATATATGTATATATATATTATATGACACATATAATACCGGTATAACAGCGTATTTTTCGCGTTTTTTCGTGTATTAGTGGAAATAGACAACGTTGCAGTAAATCCGTTTTTCTTTTTCTTCGTCCGAGGGTGTTGGAGTGAGTTTGGATTAAGTATAAGTCTATGTATTATATATATATATATATATATATATATTATATGACATATATAATACCGGTATAACAGTGTATTTTTCGCGTTTTTTCGTGTTCAGTGGAAATAGACAATAACTCCGTTTTTCTTTTTCTTCATCCGAGGGCGTTGAAGCGCATTTGAATTAAGTATACCTAAGTCTATTCATTATATATATTAAGTGACATATATAATACATATATTATATATTAAGTATAAGTGGTTCAAGTCTGGATCAAGTATAAGGATAAGGTCGAGATTGAAGAAGTATCACAACAGACCTGGAGCGTTTCCCTTAATAGAAATTTAATGATCGGGGAAGCCCTCCAGAGTGAAATCCGATTTCCTCCACACGTCTCTTAATTGGTTATAGGTTTTTAATTAAAGATTGAAAGGGGGCCCGCGCGCGAAACTCATCAAGGGTTCGAAGGTAGGGAAGTAATTATATGAGGATCCGTTCACTTAGGCCACGGGATCCCGTTGGAACGATCTGACCCGGCACGTGCTACCAGTGATCATTCCCTACGTGACGTCACGACGGCCCGGCCTTTAACAGGAGGCCTTGTCTCCAGCTGGAAAAGAACCCCCGACGGCAGCGTCCCGAAGGGAACGCGTTTTGTCTTCATTAGGGCCCTCTCCCACTGACCCGACAACGTCCCGACCGAAATAATTAGCGACGGAATTTTAAGCTCGAGTTCTTGGACCCATTCCTGCCGTCCTTTTTAACCCCCCCCCCCACCAGGGCTTAAGTATAAAGAATGGAGTGACACGAAATTAAGGGACGTAAATCATTGTTTGCGGGGGATATCCATTACGAGGGATAACTGGTTGTGGTGGCTACAGCTAACACAAATAACGGCGAGGTATATGCAGTGTTTATGTTAGATCAGAAGTTGACATTTACTTGGCAGCATGTACTTCTACCGTTGCCTTTTATGGCGAGAAATTGATCATTTTCAAGATCACTATGGTCGACAGTTTTCTCGCATTCATCGGTAACCACTTTTGGTAACCATTGGTAACTATTTTGAGAAAAAATATTTTTGACTATAAACAGGCTTTTTCTGTGTGTCTTTTGGTGATTTAATACCAGGGGCGTTGCGTCCATAAGGCCACTTGGGCCACTGCGCGGGCACCCAAAAACATTAGGAGTAAAATAAAAAAACCACAGTCATGCAGCATGGCTATAAGAGCGAATTTTCGAAGAAATAACTGATTTTATGTAAAACTGTTTTATCTCAAGAAATAACCACGTTCCTTCATCTTCAAAGTGCTCCAGTTTGAGAACGGAATGAGATATCGCAATTCTGGTTTCACCATCGTGTTCAGCGTACAAAAACCTTTAAAATGAGGTGTCACTTGTCAGACTGTTTCATTTTGGGAATTTATGGGCAATTTTTCCCCCCTAAAACTCCCCAAAACTCCCCCTTAGAGTGACCCGATTCTGCCCATCTACGAACTTAGCCTGTCGATTGCCAAGACAGATTTTTCGTGCAAATTTGAACTTTTTATCTCAATTCTGTCGAGAGTTATCGTCTGGAATGACACACACACACACACATATATATATATATATATATATATATATATATATATATATATATATATATATATATATATATATATACATAATTTTTGGTGTCTTTCGGCAGTGAATTCAGGATGGTCTGAAACGGATTTTGGTATAAAAATCTTTCGGAAATTCGAGTTTTAAAAATTTTGGACCGAGAACAATAGCTTCCTTTTCTTCGAAAATTCGCTAAAACAAAAAACTCCTACCATTGATCAGTTGGCATTTGATTCCCCTCCCTACGCTGTATCTAGCATTTTTCACAAAGTTCAACAGAGACTCGCCAGATTTCTCTGGCTATGGATATTCAACATTCTAGTAGAGCATCCATGGTGGTTCCTTCGTGTTAGCTCCATAGACCAAGCATGCTATCGGAATATAGCGACAGTAATCAATGTCTTTGCAATCGAAATCGAAACCTTGGCTCCTGAAACTGAAAGGCAGGTCCTGGGACCTACTGTTCCCATGGCAACTGAGAAAAGTGGCCCGTCCGCGCATGCTCAGTCGAGTAAAAATGTTGCTCGCCACGCCCACTTTGGACCTGTCACCAGAATCTGATTTCCACATCAACATCGTTCCTTTTCACAATCGATTCAATCCCTTCCCTTCAATTTGTCATCTCCATACAAGATGCTTCTTCGTCTTCCTATTTGTTTTTGTTGTCTCGTGAATCACATTATTTGCTTTCTCTGTTGAGCCAGTTGTCAGTTTTCAATTTTTTGCGTCAAGTTTTGTGTGTTTTCGTTCAGTATGGTTCCGATGACAGATTTGTATTTGTGGTACATACGTGATTTTTATCCTGTTTGCTGTTTGTGGTTTGTCGATTGATCGGCATCCTAACACACAGATAACTACCTAGCTTCTAGTCAATAGCTTATCCATTCAAGTAGGTACCGGCCGACGGGTCATTGTTTTCTTGTATTTTAGTTTACTATATTTTTGTATCACATGAATTCGGTGGCTAATTTTCAGTAGAAATGTCGACGTTCTCGTACGACGATTGTGTTGATTAAGGGCCGGTTCCAAAAAAAGCTGAACCACAGGGTTGGAGCCAACCCCAGGGTTCGCCGACCATGGTAAGAAAAAGTGCAGTTCCAAAAAAGTTCGTAATCGATTTATTTTGCAATATCTCGAAAAAATTACTGTGGTTCGACAACCCCAGTGTTTTCTGGGGTTACCACGGTGAACTCGAATTCTATTGGTCGAGAGGTGAAGCCCTCACTCGCACGCTCGCGCGCACAGTAATATTGCATATGGCCGCTATCAACATCAGCTGTTTTGTGTTTGTCACTCATCTGCAAATTGCGATTAGGTATTATTCAATTCATTCAATTCAATTCAATTCGTAATATATTTCCGATCCGCGATGGATGATTTTTATAATTTCATCGACGATGAAGACGACGATGATTTTTATGAACTGGCGTCAGTTGTTGAACCGCTCAGATTACGTCAACGACCCCGGCATCCCAACTTCAACCATTGGAGTGACACCGAGTTTTTTCACAGGTTTCGCCTTTCAAAAGAAGGAGCGTCGTTCGTTTGATACGACAAAGTATAATCGCAGACAATAGGTACCTAAGTGCTTGAAATGGTGTTACATTACACATTACATTACAGTTATCTACCATGTTCCCCCACGACCCCACATCTTTTTGAAGGATCGTGCTATAGCAACGGGTCCTTGTGACCAAGTATGTTGCAGCTTCATTTTTGACAGGAATATCTTATATTATCGTATTGACATAGATTATATCTTACCGCTCGGGGTCAGTCAGAATTTTGTCAGTTAACTGTGAAGTGAAAATTTACTAGGGTTTTTACTTACAACCAACCCGTTGCTATCAATATGTTGTAGTAACTTCGTTAGTTTTCATCGCACGAAAATCGCTCTCCATTCGCTGGAAAGCTCTTGATTTATCTAAGTATTTATATTTTAGGTATTCCATACCATTAGTACGTATCATGTTTCAGAGGCCACCCAGTGAGCCCTGAGGAGAAGATTTTATGAGATTCGTTTCACTGGAAGAATGAGATGGGAGGTTGTTATCAGGTTGCAGATTCAAGTGGGCGCGCGCGATTAGAAAACAGTGTTACAAGAAAATTGCTTCGGATTCGTTATTTTTAGCTGAAAAATACATCAACCCTGGTACAAAAGTCTTGGATTTGAAGTATCCACGAGTAGAACAGAGAAAAAATAGTATCCATTGTCAACTATCCATGCCAATATCCAGGTTCAGACGTTTTGACGCAACTAATCGATTAAACCATGGTTACCACGATCGATGAAACTTTTTGGAACGCACACACCGTCAACGCCGTGGTCACCGAAAAATCGAATCGAACCCCAGGGTTACGTGACTATCGTGGTTGCTGATTTTTTTGGAACCGGCCCTAAAAGGGATGAGCTTTGCTGAATATCACTCAGTCAGTAAATGAGGGAAGGGTGCTGCTGCCTTGGGGTACTTTGTAGACAAATCTGTTGGTTTTGTGTTTTAGTTTGGTGCCCCACCGTTTTCAGAGCCCACGCACTGCTACTGCATTGGTTTGTCATGAATCCTGAGGACTTAGGTGAGTTTTCAGTTGGTCTGCCAGCTATCCAACTGGCGAACGAGAATTTAGTGGGAGCACAAAAATAAAGGTGCTGACGCTGAAAACATGAAAATAATTTGAGTCCTGCCATGCAAACCAATGTGGGTCCCTCTATCTTGACAGATACCCAAGTCCGGTCAAAATATTATTATTATTATACATTAATGTTAATAAGTAGGAGACGAGGGTAATTTATTGATAAGTTTATTACTTCAACGTAATTTAATTCTCATCCTCACCACCTTCATCATGATTGTTTTCCTATAATTATTCTCTCTCTTTTTCCGTTTTGATGCTTTTAATTAGTCGCTCGGTGGTGTATTCGATGGTGCTTCTTGCGTGATGATTTTCGACAATTGTTTCTCAAATCGTTGTAAGCTACGATTTATAGCATTTTTAACCATATTAGCCAATACATCAGAAATCCCTTCGACAATGTCCATTATGGGAGTGCGATTTTCTCTGGGAACGTCTATTTTGATGTTGAAGTCGTCAAAACCGATAACCCTCAATTTGACAGTGAAGAATTTCAGTAAAGTGCCTCTAGTGAAATACACGCTTCCTTTGAGACGGGTTTTCTTGATGGTGACTGCCATAGGAGTGTTTTCCAATAGATAACCAGAGTAATCCGTGACATTCGCGGCAGTAATTTTGACGCTTATATTCCTGGCGAGATAGGGAACTTCAACAATCATAAAGCTCTTTCCTTCGCTAGTTACTGTTACGTTGTTGACAGCTTCCAAATTAGGCAGACCACAAACTTTGCATTCCGCAAACTCCAATTCGTCGACCATGAATGTACCAATTTTTTGTTTCATGCGTTGCATCCTGATGCAGTCCAAATAAAGTAAACGCATCGCCGGTCCTACAGTTTCGCTGATGACTTTCATCGAGGCGTAGATCATGAAGGCTTCTGCAGCAACGACCTTCCTGCCAGTCTCAGACACCAAAAACCAGGCGGTGTCTGTTGCTTTATCCACAACGGATATCACAGCGTTGGGGAACACCATGATATACTTCCAACCAGGTAGTTTAATGGTCTGTACTGCTTCCCATTCCTTTTTCAGGACCAAACGAGCACCCTTGACAACAGATTTCATTAATTCGGCTCCCATTTCCAATAAACTATCCTTAGCGTTGATCAGGCGCTCCGCACCCAGCAGAGGCGGTCGTATGACGTTCTTACCGATGGCCATTCCTATGGATTTGGCGTCGCCCATACCCAAGGGCATCCCTTTTGTAATGAAGCTCGGCACTGCCGAGGCTACTTTGCCGATAAACTCACGAACACTGCCTAATCCAGGTAAAAACTTTCCTCCTGTCTGGTGTTGAAGAATACACACGCAAAGCAACACTGCTAAGCATTTCCTCGTGGAGTACCTGAAATAACCCACAAAAATAGTGAAAATCTGTACTGATAACCTATTACAAATACAAATCAGTATTGGCCACCTTGTACGTTTGGAATGTTGCCAGAGCACTATTTCCGGCTGCCCTACGTTTTTCAAGAGATGAACGGAAGGACCGAAAATTCGCAAATACAGATCGAATTCATCTAAGTTACGTACACACTCCACCCTTATTTAGTATGATAGATCAGGCTGCTGAATCAGCAGTTCATAACCCTATATAAGCAAGCGCCTCCTCAGTCAGTCTTCATCTTCTCACCCACCAGTAACGTCACGCTGCTTGTTTCGTAATAGATATCTCCATTATAAGTGACATTATAACATATCACGCGTGTGTAATCGAATAAACAGCCTTTTTTTTAACCCGGAACGTCGTTATACTTCGATAATTTCTATGTATCATACCGTCGCCTCAATACAAAGCTAGATTATTCGAAATTTGACGGATTCTGGATAAGTGGTTCAGGAGGTGTAGTTTTTATCGCTCTATGTTGTGTTAAAATTGTACAGCTCAATCTGTACCGCTATGGTCTTATTTTAAAATGTTCAACGCGGATAACTAATATCGCCTCAACTGTTCATGCTAAAACTTGATTTTTCAACCTGACTAATTGTTGCACAGTTTCGTAGAGCAAATTTGTTTTACAGGTTTGTAGAATCAACTGCTACAACTAGACATCTTGAATTATCCAGCTGTAGTTCGACAGTAATTCACCAAACAACCGCTAAGCCTTACGAGAAGTTGAATGAATCCAGCATGCAGCAACTGGATAACTTGAAATATTCAGGGTTAAGCCCCATTTTCGACCCCACCGAACACTATTTCCATAAAATGAGCCCCTATCAGAACAAATAGAATAGAGCGGAATTTAAAATCACGATAGGGTTTCTACCGAACGTTAACCAAAAACTTTAGTACGACTTCAAAATTTTGAAGAAAAAAAATCAAACTCATTTTTCTCGAAACTGCTGATTCAGACTTGTCAAGGTGTAGTATTGAGGCGACTTCATTATTATTTACAGTACGAGTTACATGACTTGGAAGGTAACTTATATTGTGCCTGATATTCAATCAAATCACACTACGAAACTGCCCAGACTAAACACTTTTTCCTTCAACTTAGTCCAAACCAGAACTGACCCTTCACCGCCTCAAAGCAGCATAAGTTGACCTGAATGAACAAGTTGCGGACCTGCACGGACTGGTCTCCTGGGGACCCGTATCGCTCTTTCTGCAGGCTACCCATCCCCCCCCCATCAGTCGCTACCTCACCACACATTCCCGCCCTTTCGGCCCCACACGAAATTCATCGAAATCAGATTTTAAAAACTCTACTTTGTTCCTTAATGTAGGGGATAGGTAGATAGGTGGGGATGGGTATTCCTACAACGTTATGTTTATCAAGATGAGAAGTGATCATTGACACGATGAAAATCGGTCCTCAATGGGTTTTTATCATTATTATGTGAAGATAATCTAGTCAGTATACTTCGTAGTCTAGTTCACTGTTACGAAAGAAAAAAATCCATATAGTGGCACAGGTTATGAAAAAAATGAACACTGTCATTAATATGTACAATATGCCTGCCGCAGTTAAGTAAAGGAACTTGTGTAAGCTGGCAGAGCCAAAATATCAAGCCGGAGCACAGCAGCCTTCACACTGACATCAGTTCAACCAAAAACGGAAAATTAAAATTTACCTAACATAGCTAATTTATAAAAATATAGTTAAGTTGAGACAGCGAACGTTTCCTCAAGAGTTGCACACCTATGAAATCCGTAGGGTTGATATTATTATAATAAAAACAATTTAGCATCCTGCACGAAAGAACGCCGGTTATGAAACTCAGTTCCTGTTGTATGCAGCAGTTCTAGTATGGGACAGGTTGAAAGTACAAGTTCTAAACGCACCTGATTCGAAACTACATTAAGGTTTTTGTAAAGAACTGTGGGATACCGCACAGATTTAGCTAATATGCTGTAACTGAAGCATTTTGACGGTTTGCAAAGGTTTCAAATGAGTTGCACATGTTCACGTCCCACAACATAGTGCCATAATTGAATAATAGAACCATCCACAGCCGAGTAGACAGGTCGAAGCAGGTATTTGGGTAAAAAATCACGAACAACTTGGAATACATAGAGTAACTTCCTCAAACGAGTAATCAGAGAACTTACGTGGTGTTCAAACGTTAAATGACCACCAAACCAGATTCACAGATATTTACAAGTTTATGTACGTATTATCCGTAAATCTTCCCTTAACTATACGAAACATTGCTGTTTTATAATGAGCCGAACAATTGACGGTGCGTGTCGGTTGCTTTCCAGTTATTCCCACATCAAATTCATCAAAATCCGATGAGTTTCGTCATAAGCAAACGTTGTTTTCTTCGAAATAGCTTTACTTTCTGCTCCACTGCATCACTCATGGGTTGAGTAAGTTAGGCGTGTGGCAAGGATGTGCGGAATATCGAATAGAATTGACTTGTTTCGACATATTGGTCAATTCGGCCGTTGGACTCTGCTTCAAGTTATTACCAGGAGACCCTATGTCGCGACCTGAATATGAAAGTGAATGAAAATTTGCCAATCCTAGACTAATATTCATCCTGATGCCATAGCTCAAGACTATCAGTACAATACAGCAGGGGCGTTGCGTCCATAAGGCCACTTGGGCTACTGCCCAGAAACACTAAGAGTTTAAAAAATTCCAACCATGTGTTCAGTTGGCATTTGAATTTCCCTCCGTAAACTGTACCTAGCATTTTTCAATAAGTTCAACAGCGACTCGACAGAGTTCTCTGGCTATGGATATTCAATATGTGGTTCCTTCATGTTGGCTCCCTGTCGCTCCTCAGAAGGAGCATGTTATCAGAATATAGCGACAGTAATCGATGTCGTGCAATCGAAATCGAAACCTGGGCTCCTGAAACTGGCAGGTCCTGGGACTAGTGTCGCCAGGGCAAGCGAGAAAATTGGCCCGTCCGCGCAAGCTCAGTCGAGTAAAAATGTTGTTTGCCACGCCGGCTTTGGGCCACTGCCCCAGAATCTGATTTCAACTCCAAAACCGTTCATTTCACAATCGATTCGATCCCTTCGATTCAATTTGTCATCTCGATACGAGATGCTTCTTCTTCTGATTCTTTTCTCTGAATCACATTCGCTTTCTCTGTCAGTTTTCAATTTTTTTTGCGTCAAATTTTGCGCGTTTTGTGTTCAGTCCGGTTCCGATGGCAGATTTGTATTTGTGGTACATACGTTCGTTTTGTCCTGTTTGCTGTTTGTGGTGTGTGGATTGATCCGCGCCAACACACAGATAACTAACTACCTAGCGTCTAGTCAATAGCTTCTCCATTCAAAATTCAAGTAGGTACCAGCCGACGAGTCGCTGTTTTGTTGTATTTTAGTTTACTATATTTTGGTGGCTTGGGGGTTTGCTGTATTTTAGTTTACTATATTTTTCTAACACACGAATTCGGTGGCTAATTTGCAGTAGAAACTGTCGACGTTTCCGTACGATGATAGAGTGTTGATTAAAATAAGGATAAAATTAGGCTATCAGTAAATAAGGGAATACCAGTAATATCAGTAAATAAGAGGAAGGGTGTTGTTGCCTTGGTGTATTTTGTAGACAAATCTGTTGGTTTTGTGTTCTGGTCTGGTGCCCCACCGTTTTCAGCACTGCTACTGCAACAGTCCCGTTTCTTGGAGTTTGAGCAATGGGTAGGTATTATTTCAACGGGACGGAGCCTGTCCTAAGCTTTTCAGACTGCGTTCTACTTGTTATGCTCCCAAGTAGGTACCCCAGAGGTCGAAGTACAGCTCCTACCGGAATCGAACCCAACCCGCCTGGTGACAAGCCAGTCCGTCCCCGGCTCAAGACCCTCAGGGCTGTCAGCTGAGGGAAATCAACCAAGCAGTCTGCCTAGCCGCCTGGGTTGCCTATTGTAGGAAAAAGTTGTAATTTGATAACATTTAAAAAAATCGATGACACAAATAATAGGTTCATCAATATGTAGGGGTCAAAGGGTTTTAATGAATTGATAAGCTTTCAATTCGTATTCTTTAATTCGTATTCTTCCCTCACCGTTTTGGTGCAACAGGCGAACCTGTGATAGCGTTCGACAATTTTTTCTCGAATTTTTCAAATTTGCGATTTATAGATTTCCTAACATATGAAGCCAATATGTCCGAAATCCCTTCGACAATGTCCATTATGGGAGTGCGATTTTCTCTGGGAACGTCTATTTTGATGTTGAAGTCGTCAAAACCGATAACCCTCAATTTGATAGTGATGAATTTCAGTAAAGTGCCTCTAGTGAAATACACGCTTCCTTTGAGACGAGTTTTCTTGATGGTGACTGTCATAGGAGTGTTTTCCAATAGATAACCAGAGTAATCCGTGACATTCGCGGCAGTAATTTTGACGCTTATATTTCTGATGAGATAGGGAACTTCAACAATCATAAAGCTCTTTCCTTCGCTAGTTACTGTTACGTTGTTGACAGCTTCCAAATTAGACAGACCACAAACTTTGCAGTTCGCAACCTCTAATTCGTCGACAATGAATGAATCAATTTTTTGTTTCATGCGTCGCATCGTGATGCAGTCCAAATGAATTAGACGCATCGCCGGCGCAATAGTTCGGCTAACGGTTTGTAGCGCAGCGTAGATCATGTATGCTTCAGATGCAACCAGCTTTCTGCCGGTCTTAGTTGCCAAATACCACAGGGTGCCTTTTGTTTTGTCCAGAATCGATACCACTGCGTTGGGAAACATCATCATATACTTCAAACCAGGTAGTCTGAAGGACACAACAGACTCCCACCCCTGCTTCAAACCTTCTCCTGCGCCTTTGACAGCTGCTTCCAGAAGGTCGACTCCCATCTCCCTCGCGAGATCTTTATGCTTGAGGAGGGAATCCGAACGAAGCAGAGGCGGTCGTATGAGGTAGTCGCCGACAGACATTCCTACGAGTTCGGCGCCGCCCCGAGCCCACTTCAAAGTGTTTTCCAATAACATGGGCTTCCTTGGTTTTAGTTTACCGATACTGTCTAAAATACCGTCAAATCCAGAGCCCATAAAGCTTCCTTCGCCTCCTTGAACAATGCAGATGCACAGCACAATTGCTAATGGTTTCATCCTTTTGCACCTGGAAGGACCTAAAATTAATAAAAATTTATTTAAAGAAGTTGTTGTGTTTTGCACACAATGCATAGATGGCATATCAAAATTGAGCTCCCAAATCAGCTGAGTGGAAAAGCGAGCTTCCCAATCACCTGACTGGAAAATCTTGTGTAAGCCAAGTAATAAACCCATAAACAAACACCTAGTTTCATTTTTTCCCATAAAGCCGAAAAAAGTCCATAAATTTTGCACTCCGTCAAATTTACAATTTACTTATATAGGAATTCGCCCTCACATTTTATAGCCGAATTAACGTTAAGCGTTAACTAGACTACATCAAAAGAAGCATTTGGTATTGAGAAAATCTCCTTGGAGGTCTTAGGTGTCTGAAAATCTCTGGAATCGAGTTCACGGTTATAAGAGTATTATAGTCTTGAATCCGAGTCCCAGTAGACTGTTCAGCTACTGAGAACTCTTTCACAACGGTTAAATCATTTTCTGTAATTATATGCTGCTGTCGGGATCTCTGTTGTGTACGACCATTGATCATGCTTATATTGAGACGGATACTGGTATTTTACTTACTGCCCTGAAGTTGTATACATTTCACAATCAAAACTTTGCCCTTTTGCTACGCCTTTTAATTGGGTTAATTTTGAAATCCTTTCAATGGGGATCTTCTTTGAAATTTGATGAGAGTATTTCATGCAATTTCAAATGGGCAAGTTTCAAAATTTCAAGAAATTCTCTGATCAAATTTCAGAACTTCGAAAGAAGTCCCTCCTAGCATTCCCTCAGTTGATTAGATCCCCGTTGAAAGAATTTCAAAATTACCAAATTACAAGGCGCAGCAAAAGGGCAAAGGTTCGATTGTGAATACCACGGCAGTGGTGGTTTCCGATTCGAAATTATAAGCCCTTGACGCTGAGTTAGAAGAAGCTGTAACCTCATGAAGGACAGCTTACACAATTTACCTTTAAGAAAATTGTGTAGAGTCTGAAGTGATAATGAAGAGTCGCTTAAAACTGAGGGAGACTGTTTTAAAATGTATATGAAAAAATGTATCGTTTGATTACGAAACTATGTGACAGTATTGAGAGTTGTTTGTCCGATTGTCAACACTGGTTATATGTAATGGTTGAGATAAACAGGGTCCCATATTTGACCTGAGGATTGAAATAATGTAAAATTCTGACCCCCGTTCAGTGATGATTTTGGCGTTTTTAATCACCATTATAGGGCTCATGAATTATTAAAGAAAAATGTATACTCCATAAACCTCGGCGATCTCGCCCTGTAGGGTCACTTTCAGCTAATGGTCATGAGATCAATGGGAAGGGGGGGACCCAGCTCAGTTAGAACAAGTTACCAACACCCCTAGTATACAGGGTGTCCCAGTTCCTTGTGGAGAAACTCGGGGAATCGGTTCTACTCTTCATTTGGAACAAAAAATGCTCAGTAGAAATTTTTCGAAAAGTCCTTCGTTTTAAAGATATCCGACATTTTGTGTTTTTCCAACTTTTCATTACCTAACCACATAGAAACGCTAATAAATTCGAAAACATTGAGATTACAACAAATCCAGTTACACCGTTTGAAAGAACGTTAAATTTCCTGTAAGATTCTTCTGTTTTCAATGGACAGAGTTACTTAAAATGATGGCCAATATCATTTGGAACATTTAAAAATTTCAAAATTTAAAATTGTGAAAAATATTGCACGTTCTACTGAGGTTACGAAAAAATACCTACAACTTGTCAAATTTCACAAAACTTCTTCATCTAATAGGCTTTACATTGATATACTTACTTAACTTAACGTTGTAGTACATTTAAAAAATGATAATTAAAGTTTGAAAACGTGAGCAGAGGTGAATTTCAACCTTGACTGGTTGAATAAAAATAATGCTGGAATATGAAGGGGACATATATTATGGAAGTTCAAACAACAACGAATGATTAGTTCCAACATTAGACGAGAATGGACAGGGAGGTGTCACTAGAACGTGATTTTGCTTGCACAAGTATTTCTTAATAATAAATTATGAACCTCGGTTAACCATCTTATCAAACTGCTGTCTCGTGGAAAGGTAGTTGTTATGCCGCTTTATTTTTCAAATCTGGAGTACCGAGATATGCTGCTCGTGTATGGATACTGTAACTACAGCAGTACAATACTTGTAAAGCCTATTAAATGATGAAGTTTTTGTGAAATTTGACAAGATGCAGGTATTTTTTGTAACCTCAGTACAGCGTACATTCTTTTTCGCAATTTTAAATTTTCAAATGTTCCAACTGATATTGGCCAACATTTCAAGTAACTCTGACCATTGAAAAAAGAAGAATCTTACAGGAAATTTAACGTTCATTCAAACGGTATAATTGGATTTGTTGTTGTCTCAATATTTATTGTATTTTTTATGTGGTAAGGTAATGAAAAGTTGGAAAAACACAAATTGTCGGATATCTTTAAAACGAAGAACTTTTCGAAAAATTTCTACTGAGCATTTTTTGTACCAAATTAAGAGTAGAATCGATTCCCTGAGTTTCTCCAGAAGGAACTGCGACTCCCTGTATAGCATATAGAGAACGAACTTCAACTTACAACTCGTACAACGTGGTGTGACGAATCTATTCGATGCGGAAGATTGAAATTAATTTAAAAATTTGAAAATATGCCAAATGAGGAGTACACATGACTTCTCTTTATATTTTCTGAAGAAAGTAGATTCCGTTCCAATAATTTCGAGACCAACCGCAGTCTTCTACGATGAGTTGTTCTTTTTCTACGAGCTTTCCAATTTTCGGCCACAAATGACGTCACTTTGAAAGCTCATAGAAAAAGAACTGCACATCGCAGGAGAGTGCGGCTGGTCTCAAAATTCTCTGAATGGAATCTACTTTCATTTAAAAATGGTAAAGAAATATTAAAAGAAGTCAAGGGTAGTCCTCAATCTTTTTTCTCCTACTGTCCTCTGCTCGCTCCTCCTCCTAAAACTCCTTTCTGACGCCCGTATTTAAAACGACTTTTCTCAGATAATCTCGTTCATGATCAACACCTATACGTTTTTTGAACACCAGAACTACCTGTCATTCTGAAACACTATATTACTATCCTCCTCGATATCGTTCATCTACATCAATTTCAACGACAGCAACGGATGAAATACTATTTCCTGATAAAATGACCTCCAATTGACTTTCCATTTCTAGTGACGAACGGAAACTCAAAATTCTCCAAACGCCCCAAAACAATATTATTAACAACTTGTTCCTGTTTAATACGAACAAGTGCCTTAAGTACAAAAATACAATGTAATAACCTTAATTGTCTAACTCACTGTGAGGTGGTCCTTCAAAGAAAATCTCTGACGAGAAATTATCCAAGTACCCACTTCATCAGCCTTTTAAAACCCACTGACTTTCGGTTACTGTTTTTTATTAAACGACGTGACACCTAAAGACAATAGTGTTGTTGTTGCAAGATCTGCGGATTCCAACTTTAGAGTCATAATTCGGTATCAATTTTTTTAATAACCAACCGTTGGATATCTATTCAACATCACTTAGTTCATTATGGCTCGACAATACCGATTTTACACTTCATTTTAATCTAACTCGGTAAAACAAATTAGAAGTTAAGAAAACTCTTTGTGATGGTGTTTTGAACTCAGTGGGTCGTTAGGTATACTTTTTTTTGGTTTATTATTTTTAATAATGAACCATTGGAATCGAGCATGAAAAAAAATTCTAATCCCGCCTCAAATTTTGATGGTTTACGTTTCAAGGTATGCACAATCCGAAAATGCAATAAAAAAACGCTGCAAATCCCTGCACAACGGTTTATTATTTTGTACAGAATACCCTTCTGTTACAAATTACAGCTCTCTGTATAGATAACCCGTCTATATAATATAATAATTATGTGCTATTCTATACAGATTATGTTGATCGCAGACCCTCCGTAGGTTGGTACGTAACCCCGTACTCGTAACTAGGTACCTACCTAAATCACGAGTTGAATGTTGCTAAAATAATTCTGTCGATGACAAACAGTAACTGAAACGGCAAAAAGAAACGCAAATAATGAAGTTCTGAAGGAAAATTGTTGATGTGGAGTGAAATAGACGCCCCTTCTGCGCAGATCACTGTTTTCTGTGGTCAGTACCTACCCTCGTGGTCAAGTATAATGAACCGTTGTGTAATAACTTGCCCATCAATAATACTTCAACGGTTGTTCATGTTGCACAAGTACCGATCAACAAAATCCAGCCCCTTCTTGGCAGATGAACCGCTGTGCAATAATTTACCGTTGTGTAGTAATTTACATTTATTTAGTGAGCTGAGCTCTTGGTTGTCATGAAATTTTGAACCAGGGGTATGGTTTTGGATCCAAGAATCCAACGTTCCCTTGCCAGAAACCTACTAGATTCCATGACCTTGTTCAGTGCCCGCTTGAAGTTGAACAGATCATAAATGTCACAGTAGACAGGTCGTATCAACCTTTATGTTGCTCTCAAGTCAGTTATCATGGTGTCCAACATGATCGTTAAACTCCGAGAGCCAATTCAAATAAAATACGTTCTCACATAACTTTCCTAATGGTGGAGCCCTTTATTTGTGGAAATTGATAGGCTAATGAATTGAATGGATCATTTTACGAAAAGTGGTAAATTTGGGCGTTGATTTTAATCAAAATAATTTGAAGGCTTTTAGAAACAATGTTTAACCATTCCCTTCCTGGCCTACTCAAAGGTCGGAGCCAAAAAAGGTCATAATAGAACTTTTTTCTATTATGAAATAGAAGTTTTCGAAATAGAAGGAAACAGATAAATTCCAAATAAATTTTACACTACGCAGATAAATTTTACGCAGGTTGGGTCCACATGAGTGAGTAAATGACGAAAAGTAACTCCAAACAAACGATAGTCGACGTGAAAAACGTCTGCCAAGTCGGGTGGGCAGTATAGCTTCCTCACTTAATGTAACATGGACGTGTAGAATCAGTTGGTAAAAAAATATGAGTCAAAATGATTGAATAGCAACAAATAGAGTAGTAATAAATTACCTAACATGCGTAATAGGATGAAAAAACTCAACTTTTTTCAACATTTGCTCGCGCATGCGCAGGCGGAAGTTTCTGTACGATTCAAATGAAATTGATATGGAAACGTCAAAATATCATTCCTGATCGACCCTCCACGTTTGAACTCGCTTTAACAATATTTAAGGTAGTTATGGGCGTTTCAAGTATTTTACGTTTGCGCTTGCGCAGACGAAAGTTACGGTGAGATTTCGATGATTTTGATGAAGGACCATTTGCGATCCAAACCCTTCAAATTTCAGCCCATTTCGAATATTTATGGGCGTTACAAGAAATTGACCACAGACAGACTCGGAACCAAAAATGTTCCTCGATGTCTGAAACGCAAAATGGTAGTGGAAACTTGCATTCTGGAGGACATGAATTTTTTTTTACTCAATCACGAATCCAAGGTACCTTCGGTAGTGAGGAAGCCAAATTCAAAAGCTATGAAACGCAGCAAATTATTGCACAACGGTTCATTATTTTCTCGTATAGATCGCCGTTGCGTCCCTTTTGAGTGGATCACTGTTTTCCCTGGGCAAACCTACCTTCGAGCTTCCCCCAGGAAACCCCCCACCATATTTCCAAATTTTTATCTAATTTGGATGATTTGTTTGCCTATGAGCAACATACTTGTAAGCTATCAACAAAAAGCTTAAAACGCTGCAAATTATTACACAACGGTTTATTATTACCTGTATAGCTCCCCCTTCTGCTTCAATACCCTCGAGCTCCCCCCAGGAAAGCCCTAAATCGAGTACTGGAGCGGCCCCGGAATTAAAGTTCCATACAAATGCGCGGGATTCAATATTTCAATCATTATTATCTGTAGTTATTCATGAAGCATAAGGTAAATAATAAAGCTTTGTGTAATAATTTACCTGTAACGATGCCACTTCTACGAAGATAGTATAATAAACCGTTGTGTAATAATTTACCGTCTCGAAAAACTTTAAAATTCTGAATCAATCAAATAACGTCATAAAAATCATACCTTCCTATTGAAAGTTTATAAATACAAAAAAAACAAATCAACCCCTACTTTTCACTCCTTTGAGATGACAGACGGTAACAACTAGTTTCGCGGACCAACTAGATCCCAGCTGGAACCAAAAAACCAAAATTCATTCATTTTGGTTCATGGTAACTACCTGAGAAAAGTGCAAAGTACGGCGGACGGACTGAAGTTTTGAATTCCATTTTCGGATTCTAAGTATCTTGAGGCAGAAACAATCAAATTTTAGGGGGGGGGGGGGGGGGGTTAAAAAAGAGTTTTTCATGCTCGATTCCAAAGGTTCATTATTTAAAGTAGTAAACCAAAATTGACCACAACGTTGAAAAAACGGGAGATTTCAAAAATTTGGAACACATTTACTTTCTGAACTAATTAGCTTACAAAGTAAATGCGTAGAAAGTCGACAAATCTGTCGATATTTGAATGTACCTACTCCAAAAATTTGTGTTTGAGTCATATTGTGATTTTGTTTCCAGTGGTATCCCTAATTTATATTTTAGTTGAAAGAATTATGGCAATTTTAGTGACACTTAACACGAAAAATATCTTATTTTGGCGAAAACTGAAGGTTTTTTGCGGAAATTATTGCTCTTGGAAATTTTTTGTTGGAAATTAGTGTGAACATTTGTTGGAAAACCTTTGAACTGTGGGCCTGTAGTTTAAAACGTGTAACCGGTTCACGAACTCAATGGTTCTGGAACGAACCTACGGTATACGCATCTGGAAATGTTTTAGCGAATTTTCAAAGAAAATGAAGCTATTGCAATGGCTTCGAAATTTAAATAATATAAATTTTTGGAAATTTTCTTCATAGAAATCCGTTTCAGACCATTCTAAAACGATTCCTGAAATTTAACACTTTTTTATATGTATATATATATATATATATGTCACTCCAGACGATAACTCTCGATAGAATTGAGATAAACAGCTCAAATTTGCACAAAAAATCTATCTTGGCAATCGAAAGGCTAAGTTCGAAGATGGGCGAAATTTGCCTACTCTAAGGAGGGTTTTGGCGCATTTAAAGTGCGCAAAAATTACCCAAAAATCCCCAAAATGTTATTTTCCAACAAGTGATCCCTCATTTTAAAGGTTTTTGCACGCTGAACACGATGGTTGAATCGGATTTTAGATATCTTGATCCGTTCTCAAATTAGAGCATTTAAAGTGCGCAAAAATTACCCAAAAATCCCCAAAATGTTATTTTCTAACAAGTGACCCCTCATTTTAAAGGTTTTTGCACGCTGAACACGATGGTGAAATCGGATTTTAGATATCTAAATCCGTTCTTAAATTAGAGCATTTAAAGTGCGCAAAAATTACCCAAAACTAGGATAATCTTTAAACTCTTACCCCCACCCCCTTAGAGTGGTCAGATTGAAAAATGTGAGAAGTATTAATTGAAGACGAGAGTTCGAAGCAAAAAAGGGGGAGGCAAACGATTAGTACAACTCCTTGAATTTCCCATTTGACATATAATTGTTATGATACCTTCATAGATAGACAAGTACCGGCCCACGTATTACTAGAAGGAAGACGAAAGAAAAAATCTATTTCAAATTATTCAATTTAGGTACTAACAGTAGGAGGAAGAAGTTTTCCTTTATTCAAAACCATAGCCATTAATTCGAATATTTCTTTGAAAATTCGCTCATTAAGTCATGCTGCATGACTGTTTTTTTTTTTTTTTAATTTATGTTTATTATGAGCTGTGACGTACGAACGGGACCAAAGTCGACGGTTCGGTGTTATACGAAAGATGGGAGAGAAATACGGGCCTATCAGGGAACATAAAACATGAGGGAAAAACAATAAAATTTCATTATCACCACTTATACGCATTTCGTGGTCAGCGAGAACTTGGAAAAGGAAGAAGTAACATGTAAACTTGTTGAGATGAAATGGCTTGGGAACGAGGTTTGATACAAGAACTTGCGAACGAGATAAAGTCCTTGGAAATTTGTTTGAGGTCGGGTATGGGGAAATATACGCGTTTTCCTTTAAGATATCGAGGAAAAGTAATAATTTTCTTCGATGCGGAGTGAAATACGACCTTTGCCGGGGCCTGGTGAAGTGAGGGGTCGTAAAACTCCATCCCTCCCCAACCGAATGAAAAATGCATTACGGGAATCGCGTATCGGAGTAAATATCGAAAAAGCCTTAAAACGGATACAGCGGTTGATCGTAACGAATTTTACGGGCGATAGCAACAACCCTGTTCATTCATAACGAATGGGCCTATATATATTTTTTGTATTTTTGAATAACTTTCAGTCCTCGCTTCCAAGCGAAGTTTTTGTGCTCGATGGTGTAACGCTATTAAGTAGGTACCAAAATTTCCACTGGAACTGGAACTCGAGCAAAATGTATGGGTAGGGGACCATATTGCTGATGAAATTGTCAGAACATGACGTAAAATTAAAGGTACCGATTCACGACTACACATGTCACAACTTGAGAAATATTATGACGAATTCGCTTAACAAAGGCATCAACAAGATGAGGCTCTACCTTCACACAATAACATAAGATTAATCAAAGGATGATATTAATCGTTAGTTTACCACAAGGGCTGTGCCAGCAGTAAGCCTGCTGATTTTATGAGAGCTTTGTGAGCCCCTCCCAAACTTCCCATTTGATACGATGTTAGAAATAATTTTGCAAACTTCAATCATTGATTTTTCACGGAAATTACGTTTGCGCATGCGTAGACGATAAATATATACAGGGTGCTCGTAGATGCAAAAAAATTTTGCGTAACACTACATCAAAAATGGAGTAAAATGCCGCAACCACATATTTTTATCTCAATCCGTTCTCGAGATATGATTTTTTAAAGGTTTTTTCGGGAAAACCGTGTTTTTTTTCCTTTTAAACTCAAATTTCTCCGCTTTACCTCATTTAATTTTACTTTTTGATCTCATTTTCGGAATCAGCGTTAAATTTCCCATACGCATGGTGTACTTCAAGTCTTGAAAAGTACCATCTAGAGACCACAACAACAGCTCAAACATTAGACGAATTTGAAAAACCACAGTCATGCAGCATGGCTATAAGAGCGAATTTTCGAAGTTTTCGGCATCTTACTCCTCCGCCTAAAATTTTCTGAAAATTAATTTTCGGTCAATGTTTTCCCAACTTGATACCATACAAAATTAAAACAGGAGTAGTTTTACGCAAAGTAAAATTTGGGGTGGAAGGAGGGGGAGGGGGAAATCAAAAATGTTTTGAATACCAGAAGAGTAGGTATTGGGTACGTAGGTAACAAATTTTTTGTTCCATTTTTTGCCGAGTAACACCTCGGTTTGTAGATTTTCCAACGCTGAACACGATGGTGAAGTCAGAATTGCGATATCCCATTCCGTTATCAGATTAGAGCAGACGAACCAGGAAGAACATCTCAAGAAATAACCACGTTCCTTCATCTTCAAAGTGCTCCAGTTTGAGAACGGAATGAGATATCGCAATTCTGATTTCACCATCGTGTTCAGCGTACAAAAACCTTTAAAATGAGGTGTCACTTGTCAGACTTTTTCATTTTGGGAATTTATGGGTAATTTTCCCCCCCTAAAACTCCCCAAAACTCCCCCTTAGGGTGACCCGATTCTGCCCATCTTCGAACTTAGCCTGTCGATTGCCAAGACAGATTTTTCGTGCAAATTTGAACTTTTTATCTCAATTCTTTCGAGAGTTATCGTCTGGAATGACACATACATATATAAATATATAAATATATATATAAATATATAAATATATAAATATATAAATATATATATATATACATATAATTTTTGGTGTCTTTCGGCAGGGAATTCAGGATGGTCTGAAACGGATTTTGGTATAAAAATCTTTCGGAAATTCGAGTTTTAAAAATTTTGGACCGAGAACAATAGCTTCTTTTTCTTCGAAAATTCGCTAAAAATAAAATTTCTGAAATTTTAAAAACGTTACTACTCCTCCGAAAAAAATCCTGGAAACTGGCAAATCACTTGAAAACTTCTTCATTTAATAAGCTTTCCAATGGTGTGGTCAACTTTGCGATTATCTTGTTTCTTTGATGAAAAATTCGAGTTTAAATGCAAGAAAACGTTAGGCACCTCAAAAGGGGGCATTTGATCAGAGGGTAGAAAACGCTGCAAAGTCCTGGTCACATGGGTTTATTATTCTATTGGACGTACCTACAGAAATTTTGGCTTTTCATTTATTGTTGCTTTCATGTAAAATAATTGAAATAGCTATTTCTGATGGTTTCCACCAATTTTGGCCCTCAAAACGTAAATTAGGTACGCTCCTTTTTTTTTTAAATCATCGTTGATCATTGGTAGTGCCATTTAATCGTATTGATCCACGTGTTGAAACTTTTCCTAGTGTTATTCTACAAATTGATGGTGATTTCAGACGATTTCGCAGGTTTTTGACTCATAAAAAATCAATTTTGGGGGCTGAAAATCTGGTACAACCTCAATTTTCCACTCCTTGGTCAAAATCGACTTCATATTCGGTCTTCTCGTCCAAAAAAACATGGAAACCGATACCTCAAAAGCTCATGTTACTAACATGTTGTTGAAACGCAAAAAGTACCTATTTTTACACACATTTTCACTCATAACACCCCTGCGTATATTCCGATCGGGCTGAAAGGTTTCGGGACACAACTAGGGCCCAAATGGAGCATGTGTGCGAAAGAACGATTTTTTTAGACCAAAAATGAAGCCTGTACACGTGATACGGCGTACGGCGGACGGCGGACGGTGGACGGCGGACGGCGGACGGTGGACGGCGGACGGACATTGCATTTTTGGAATCTACGCACCTTGAAACGGAAAAGAAAAAATTTTGAGGGGGTGTTATAAAACTTTTTTGCTGAGCGAATACATAGGTGTATTATTCACAGAATAATAAACCAAAAGGTTTTCCGTAAAAAACAACGGACGCGCCCCCGTAGATTGGCACTAAATGATAGTTCACGGAATCACCCTCTGAAGTGGTGCATCCGTAAATATTATGCGGTCACGGATGCACTGTTTAAATTATTTATCCGTAACCTCTGTATTGTTGAAGGATCCCCTTGTTTCCGTGGTGTACTATTTAGGTAAAATCAACGGATGATCATTTTCACGGAACAGGGGCGCCATTTCACCAAACTTGGGGGGGGGGGGGGGGGGGGCAAACACCAGGGGGTATGGGGGGTATGATATATCTACTAATGAAAGGGGGTCCAGGGTTTTTTCCCCCGCAAATTTGTTTAAATTAATATTACATTTAGATGTAGGCTAATTTTATGCTTCCTTTTACATATTTAAAGTTTCAATAAAACAATAAATACAAACAAAATCAAAGTACCCTTTTTCAATTCATTAAATTAGCATTGCTACATTCCAATAATATTCATTCAAAATATTCCTTTTTAAAAGAATAACTTTTTAAAAGAAGGCTATGATATTCTAGATAACTCTAGTAGTAATTTTCATTATTTATCAATTCCTTGGGGGGGGCCTAGGGCCCCCCCCCCCCCTGCCCCCCTTAAATGGCGCCCCTGTCACGGAAGCGCCCCGATAATCCCCGTAAAAGTGTAGCGATTTCTGTTGCTAATCCTTCAACGTTCCGTCGCACGCCCGTGGTTGTACCGTGACTTTGTACGGATCGTCATAGCCCCACCCTTGACAATCCCGTAACACGCCGTAGCCCATCCCGTGAGCTCTCCCTAAATTTTCTCCAACCCACCTTTGACTGTCCGTGCCCTTCCTTCACACCTTCACTGACTTAGCGTTGATTCTTCCGTGGGAGCATCAGTAACGTTCCATTGATTGTCCTTGAAGTTTCGATAACCCATGAGACTCCCGTAACTATCCCTGGACTCAGATGTACTGTAGCCCACCCTTCACTGGCGGTGCCCTTCCTTCATACCTTAAAGGCCGAATTCATAGTCCTGACTTAAGTAAAAATAATACTTTACTTCTGAAAGTAAAATAATTTCTTAAGGAAATGCTTTATCTGATTTCGTTTTCATAGACATTACTCTGTGATGTAAAGAAAAATCTTTACACAAGTCAAAATTATTACAGTATCACAGAATTGCGGTTTCATAAAAATGCGCGGGATTCAATAATTCAGTCATTAATTATTTGTAGTTATTCATGAAGCGTAAGGTAAATAATAAACAGTTCTGTAATAAACCGTTGTGTAATAATTTACCAGTATAGATCTGCGTAGATCACCGTTTTCTGTGGTCAGTACCTACCCTCGTGCCCCCCCCCCCCCACCCCTCCCCACACAAGGAAAGCCTTAAATTGAGTATTGGAGCCAGCCCGGGAATTACATTTCATAAAAATGCGCGGAATTCAATAATTCAGTCATTAATTATTTGTAGTTATTCATGAAGCGTAAGGTAAATAATAAACAGTTCTGTAATAAACCGTTGTGTAATAATTTACCAGTATAGATCTGCGTAGATCACCGTTTTCTGTGGTCAGTACCTACCCTCGTGCCCCCCCCCCCCCCACCCCTCCCCACACAAGGAAAGCCTTAAATTGAGTATTGGAGCCAGCCCGGGAATTACATTTCATAAAAATGCGCGGAATTCAATAATTCAGTCATTAATTATTTGTAGTTATTCATGAAGCGTAAGGTAAATAATAAACAGTTCTGTAATAAACCGTTGTGTAATAATTTACCAGTATAGATCTGCGTAGATCACCGTTTTCTGTGGTCAGTACCTACCCTCGTGCCCCCCCCCCCCCCCCCCCCACCCCACCCCACACAAGGAAAGCCTTAAATTGAGTATTGGAGCCAGCCCGGGAATTACATTTCATAAAAATGCGCGGAATTCAATAATTCAGTCATTAATTATTTGTAGTTATTCATGAAGCGTAAGGTAAATAATAAACAGTTCTGTAATAAACCGGTGTGTAATAATTTACCAGTATAGATCTGCGTAGATCACCGTTTTCTGTGGTCAGTACCTACCCTCGTGCCCCCCCCCCCCCCCACCCCTCCCCACACAAGGAAAGCCTTAAATTGAGTATTGGAGCCAGCCCAGGAATTACATTTCATAAAAATGCGCGGAATTCAATAATTCAGTCATTAATTATTTGTAGTTATTCATGAAGCGTAAGGTAAATAATAAACAGTTCTGTAATAAACCGTTGTGTAATAATTTACCAGTATAGATCTGCGTAGATCACCGTTTTCTGTGGTCAGTACCTACCCTCGTGCCCCCCCCCCCCCCACCCCACCCCACACAAGGAAAGCCTTAAATTGAGTATTGGAGCCAGCCCGGGAATTACATTTCATAAAAATGCGCGGAATTCAATAATTCAGTCATTAATTATTTGTAGTTATTCATGAAGCGTAAGGTAAATAATAAACAGTTCTGTAATAAACCGTTGTGTAATAATTTACCAGTATAGATCTGCGTAGATCACCGTTTTCTGTGGTCAGTACCTACCCTCGTGCCCCCCCCCCCCCCCCCCCCACACCACACAAGGAAAGCCTTAAATTGAGTATTGGAGCCAGCCCGGGAATTACATTTCATAAAAATGCGTGGGATTGAATAATTCGATCATTAATTATTTGTTGTTATTCGTGAAGCATAACGTTTGTTCAAGTTCCAAAAGTACCTATCAACAAAATCAAAAGATCCACCATTTTTCGAATGAAATAATATCACAGAACAGCCAACTCGACTTGATCATAATCAGGTGATCCCTAGCAATGATAACGGGGCCGGATTTATACCGTTTCATTCACGATCATGGTGACGAAGGTTTTCGAATTCATTGACGAACGGCTGGTCATGCAATGCTCCGGGTGGTCTCGAAAAATGCTTTAGTTGAACATCAATTTAAAACGTAAAAAACCATACCCTTTGTGATGAATTTAAATTCTTCATCACGGTGGCGTGAAGGAGAGAAAAGTCGCAGGCGGCGGTAGTCCACCGATCATCTACGACTTTGGGAGTAGATAGAGGTGAGTGAGGGAATTTCACCTAGGCGGCGGTAATCCACCGATGTAGGTGAGTGAGGGAATTTCACCTAGGCGGCGGTAATCCACCGATGTAGGTGAGGAGAGGTGCTTGTCTAGGCGGCGGTAGTCCACCGATCATCTAGACAAGAGGAAAAGGTAGGAGGTAAATTCCCAGGCGGCGGATTCCACCGAGCATCTGGGAGGAGGAAGGTAAGAGAGAGAGAAGAGAGAGCTGGTTAGAGGAAGTGTCGAATGAAGCTAAAGCTGCTTTGCGGCAACCCCCCTCCCCCCATCCAGTAGTACGTTGGCAAAATACAGTGTTGAGGTGGCTTCAGGTGCCACAGGGTCTTGTGGTTACTGGGATTAGCTCCCGGTTGTTGTGCCACTGTTGTGTCCCTAAGAAAGCAGTCGGGCTATCATAAGTCATGTGATGAATTTAGAATTTTCATCACGGTGGCGTGAAAGGAGGAAAAGTCGCAGGCGGCTGTAGTCAACCGATCATCTACGACTTTGGAAGGAGATGGAGGTGGGTGAGTGAATTTACCTAGGCGGCTGTAGTCAACCGATCATCTAGGTAAGGAGAGGTCCTTGTCTAGGCGGCTGTAGTCAACCGATCATCTAGACAAGGAGGAGAGGAGGTAAATTCTCAGGCGGCTGTAGTCAACCGATCATCTGAGAGGGATAAGGTAAGAGAGAGAAGAGAGAGCTGGTTAGAGGAAGTGTCGAATGAAGCTAAAGCTCCAGGATCCAGGGTTATATAGGACTTGGAGGCCTCTCCCTCCAACTCCCTGTTGGGAGCTGGTAGTGGGGCTCCAGGTTGTGTCCCCTGGATTCTGTTGCCTGTCTCCCCACTCAGATGTTTATTAGCGGAAAGTAAGTTTTACATAAGGATATTGGTGAGAGCTTTAAGGTTGCTAGTGGAGTGTTCCCGGGAGGGACTCACGACAGAGGTCCCCCCAGTTCGAACCAATGTTTGAGATAGCTGAAGGCGCAAGGTGACAGGGGCTGAGGGCTGCGGAAAACAAAAGGGGAGCTGAAGGCGCAAGGTGACAGAAGCTGAAGGCTGATGCAAACAATTGGAGTGCTGAAGGCAGAAACGTGACAGGTCGTGACTTAATCCTAGGATTGACATATAGATAGCTGACATAGTTAGTAAGAGGTAAGTAGAAGTAACATAGGAGTAACATAGATTGACATATAGATAGCTGACATAGTTAGTAAGAGGTAAGTAGAAGTAACATAGGAAGTAGTAAGAAGTAAGCAGTAAGATAAGTATAGGTGTAGGTGCATGATTACAATGATGATGGTGAGGTAGTAGATTAATATGTACAGGGTCGTTATGATAGCAATGGTGATGGTGAAATAGTAGACTAATATGTACAGGGTTGTTATAAGATCATGAGTAGAATGATGATGGTGAGATAGTAGACTAATATGTACAGGGTTGTTATATACAATGTTGGTATTTACAAAGTTGGTATTTACAAAAATTGGTATTTACATGGTCGGTTTCTACAAATTTGGGTGTGTTTTTACAAATTTTGTTGGGGGTGACAGATTGGAGCGGGGTGTTGAAATCCGCCGTTACCTGGGTGTGGGTAGTGTGTGGTGAATTGTAGTGAGTGTGTGGGTGGAGTGAAGTGTGTGATTGAAGTGTGTGGTTGGGTGTGGGTGGTGTCCGCTGCGATGAGGCGGCCACGGCGGGGCTGTGAGGTTCGGTACAGTGCGTGTGGGTTAATAAAACACAAGCACTGTCCCGAAATCTCAAGGCCCCGCCGTGATTGCTCAGAGCGGGGCGGAGGACTTGGCCGCCGGGACGCGGGGAATGTAGGGACGCTCCCTCCGTCTGTTTCGCCGCCCGGGCCGTTTTGTCCCGGCGGAATCTATTGGGGATATCCCCGGCGGTGGTGGGGGGAGAGGGGGTGTTGTGGGTTTGGTGGGTTGGGGTGTTGGTGGGGGCGAATTTGAAATTGGGGCTCGAAAATTGAAAATGGGGGGGCAGCAAGAGGGGGTTGAAATTTGGGAGGCGGGGGTTTGTTGAAGACGGGGGGATTGATGTTTGGAAGGGGCGGTGGGGGTGGCATGAGTAGGGCGAGGCGAAAATCGTGGAGGAGCGGGGCCATGAGAGGGTCGATGGGGGTGTAGGGAGGGTGTACCCCGGTGGCTTGCGCTGCGCGAAATTCGCGCAGTATGCGCCACTGGGGGTACTTCCACCGCCGGGGGCCGGGGAGGTAACCCGAGATCCTTGGCGGGAAAAAATGGAAGCGATGATGGTGGCCCGGGCGAAGGGGGTAGGGGGGAGAGCGGGTCCGGGACGTAAACGTCCCGGAGTATGGCCCACCATTTCCGGATCCGAATCGAAATCCGGAAACGGCGACGGGGGAGACTGTTGAGGTGGAGAGAGATGGTTCATGGCTAACAGACGGCGGGAGACTGATGGCTGATGTTGGTTGAGGGAGAACAGGGGCGGGTTTGCAGCGGGCGAAAGGTACGGTGTGGGGTTTCCCGTCCATTTGCAGGGTCGCGGTGGTCGGTGTTGTGCGGATGACTTGAAAGGGCCCGGCATAAAGGGGCTGAAAGGTTTTATGCATGCCGGGCTCTTTCAAGTACATGTGCGTGGAAGTGTAAAAGCGTTTGGGGTAAGTGGTGTCGTTTGTCGGTGTTGAGGTGTGTAGCGGTTCCCTGTTAATGGACGGGGTGTTGTGTGGAGGGAAAATGTCGGCCGGTAAACGAATAGGGTCTCGGAAAGCGTGTTGTGCGGGACTTGTGTTGTCTGAAGGACGGGCGGAAGTGCGGAGGCTAAGTAATACGTAGGGGAGGGTTTTGGTCCATGAGGGAGATGTGGCTGATGTGGAGATGGCTTGCTTGAGGACCGAGTGCCACCGCTCTATTTTCCCGTTGGATTGGGGGTGATAGGGAGTGGTGCGGATTTTTTGAATCCCGAGGGAACGGAGCAGGTCGGCAAAGTGGGCTGATTCAAACTGCCTCCCCTGATCGACCGTGAGTGTCCGCGGACAGCCGTAGCGGCTGATCCATTGATTGAGGAAGGCCGCGGCGACGGCGTCCGCGGTAATGTGGGCGAGTGGGATACACTCAACCCAATTGGTCGCACGGTCGATCATGGTGAGGCAGTACCTCTTCCCCTCGGAGGGGGGGAAGAGGGCCGACCAGATCCAGGTGGACATGTTCCCACGGGAGGGAGTCGGGAATGGGTTGAGGAGGTACATGGGGGGTGAGCCGAGACCTTAAATTGCTGGCACTTCTTGGCACAGAACCCAGGTACGGATATCTGTGTTCATGTGGGGCCAGAAGTACCGCGTCTTGATGAGATCCCGGCTCGCCCGAATGCCGGGATGATGGAGGGAGTGGTAATGGAGGAACAACTGTCGCCTCAGCTCCGGCGGGACGTAAGGGCGCGGTGAATCGGCCGTTACGTCGCACCAGAGATCGAGGGGAGGCAGTTGTTCCAATTTGGAGGCGGAGATGAGGTTGGAGAGTGCGGGGTCGGAAGTTGGAGTTTGGTGATTTTTGAGGGTTTGTGGGGAAGGGAAAGGCAGTAACTCCGCCACCGGCGCGGGGGTGGGACGGGAGAGGGCGTCTGCTACGCAGTTGTCGGCCCCCGGCAAATAACGAATATCGGACGTAAATTGTCCGATAAATTCGAGTTGCCGGAGGCGACGGGGGGAGGCAGATTTACGGTTTTGGAGGAGTGCATGTGTGAGGGGCTTATGATCAGTGATGACAGAGAACTGCCTGCCCTCCACGAAGTCACGGAAGTGTTTGATGGCTTCGTGGATGGCGAGGAGTTCTCTGTCAAAGGTGGAGTAATTTTTTTGTGTTGGGGACAGAGTTTTTGAGAAGAAACCGAGGGGTTGGGGGGTGGCGCCGGTGTGTTGGTGGAGTACTGCCCCGATGGCCCAGTCAGACGCATCGGTGGTGATGGAGAGAGGGGCATGGGGATCGGGATGGGCCAATAGAGCGGCGTCTACTAGGTCCTTTTTGCAATTTTGAAAGGCGGTTGTGAGGGCGGGGGTCCAGGAAATGGGGCGGTTATCGTTTTTTTTGGCTGGCTGTGGGATAGCGTGTATGAGTGGTTGTTGGTGTTGTGCTGCGTGTTTTATGTGTCTACGATAAAAGTTCAACATACCCAGGAAACGGCGAAGTTCTGAGACAGTGCGGGGTTGTGGGAAGTCGGTGAGGGCGTGCACTTTGTCCGGGAGAGGCTTGATCCCGTCGGACGAGACTTGATGGCCGAGGCAGCGGACCGAGGGTTGGGCGAGAACACATTTTTGAGAGTTGATGGTGAGGCCCTCGGCGGCGAAGATGTCGAGGACTTGTTTGAGGTGTGCTAGATGTTCCTTCGGGTCCCGGGAGGCGATCAATACGTCGTCCAGGAAACAGAACACGAAAGGTAGTCCCCGCAGAATGTTATCCATATAACGCTGCCACGTCTGGACGGCGTTCCGGAGGCCGAAACCCATTTTTATGTATTCAAACAGGCCGAAAGGAGTTATGATGGCGGTTTTGGGTACGTCGGGAGGGTATATATGAATGTGGTGGAAGGCTCTGGAGATGTCTAGGGTTGAAAATATGGCCGTGTTGTGGAGGTGTGAAGAGAAGTCTCGGAGATGGGGGACGTTGTAGAGGTCCGGAGTGGTTTTAGCGTTCAGGCGGCGGTAGTCGCCGCAGGGGCGGATATCCCCGTTGGGCTTCTGTACAATATGTAACGGTGAAGCCCACGGGGATTTGGAGGGGCGGATAATGCCATCCTTAATGAGATTGTCAAAATGCCTCCGGGCTTGGGACAGCTGGAGGGGGGTGGAGGCAGCGTGCTTTGGCGGAGATTGGGGGACCAGAGGTCTCAATGTAGTGTTGAGTTTGTGAGATATGTGCCGAGGGGCGGCGCTGGGGTTTGTATTGGAGGAGGAGGTTTTCGAATTGGGTTGGGGGGCGATCGACCGTGTGGATAAATCCGGGGATTGGCTTCTGGGTGGAGGGGTCGAGCAGGCGCGCGTTACGGACGTCAACCTGGAGGCCGAAATAAGCGAGGAAGGCGGCCCCCAGGATTGCTTTCTCTACGTCCGCCACGGTAAATTCCCACTCGTACGCGAGCCCGCTCATGTGGATGGATGAGCGGTACGTCCCGTACGAGGGGATGGTGGTACCGTTGGCGGCGTAGAGGAGTTGCCGGTAACAACGCGCCTGTCGCCGGAGAATGTTGTTTGGAAAGATGGAGAGCGCCGCCCCTGTGTCGACGAGGAACGGGACATTTGTTTTCGTACACTTCAAGAAGAGGCGCTGGTGAGCTGGGGCGGATTGCGGTAAAATGGCGGAGGTGTTGGGGTCTGGCGGATGGGAGGGGCTTGGGCCGTCCGAGGTGATGGGCGAGTGCGACGGTGGCGGTTGGTCCCCCGCGAAGGAGACACGGGGTGGTCCTTTGCCGTTCCGGAGAGGGGGAACGGTAGTGCTGACTGGGGGGCTGGTCCTCTTGGAGGTGGGCGGGGAGGTGCCGTTCCGGGGAGGGGGAACGGTAGCGGCGGCGTGAGTGGCGGCCGGAAGGGTGGCTGCCCTGGAGGCGGGCGTGGAGGGGCCGTTCCGGGGTGGGGGAACGGTAGCGGCGGCGTGAGTGGCGGCCGGAAGGGTGGCTGCCCTGGAGGCGGGCGTGGAGGGGCCGTTCCGGGGTGGGGTAACGGTAGCGGCGGCGCGAGTGGCGGCCGGAAGGGTGGTTGCCCTGGAGGCGGGCTTGGAGGGGCCGTCCCGGGGTGGGGGAACGGCTGATGGTGAGGTGAGGGTTTTGGCGGCGCCGGCAGGTGCGGCTGGGAGGTTGGCAGCCGTGGCGGCGGCGTAGGAGGGGTAACGAGGCTTCGTGGTGGTGGTGTGAATGCGGGCGGGGAGGGGTTGTTGGTGGTCCCCCCCGTGTTGGCGAGGAGGGGGGCCCGCCGGATTTACCGGCGGGCGTCCGCGTTTCCCTGCTTGGAGGTGTAGGAGCAGGGGGGCTGGCATTTTCGGGCCTCCCCACCGAAGTTGACATGATAGAAACATCGGTGGGGGGGGTCCGCTGGGAGGTAGGTGGTCCTGGTGGGGCGCGCGGAGGTGGAGGGGGTTGCGGCGGCTGGAGACCTCCCCCTTCTTTGCTGAGGGGGGGAAGTGTTGCGGCGTTCGGACGAGCGCTGGCGCCGGTGGTCGATGGGGGGGGTCGGACGGCGCTCGGTGGAGAGGGAGCGGCGCCGGTGGAGGGAGGGGGGCCGGCGGCGCTCTTGTGACGCCTTCCGGTCCCGGCGTGGGGTGGGGATGCTGGGCGTGGCGACTTCCGTGACGCCGGCGGCTGCGGTGAGGTCGTGGACCGTATCGGCGAGACGTAGAAGTGGTTCGTCTGGGCCGTCGAGGTAGCTGGCGAGTGCCATCTGCATGGGGTGGGGTAGGGCCCGCAGCCAGAAGGTCCGCGCGATGTCGGCCGTCATCACGTCTTGCAGCTGATGACGCAGACGGCGGTAGAGGTGGGAGGGCTTCAGATCGCCGAGATGCTGAGGTTGGGAGAGCGCTGCGACACGTGCGATCTTGGAAGGTTGGTATAACGTGACGAGGCGGTTGCGGAGGTCGTCGTATGCGGCCGTGGCATCGGGAGAGATGTCCGACGTCTGCAGGAGGATCTCATACGGAAGCAGAGATATGATGCGGGAGTAACGGGTTCGCTGGCTGCGGATGTTGGCGGCAGAAAACGCAGCGTCGACCTGGAAGAACCACAGCGCGGGGTCGTGCGTGTAGAAGGGGGGCAGCGACAGCGGGAATGACGCTGAGGCCGTCGTGACGTCGGCGGCGGCGTGTGCGGCGGCCGCAGCGGCGGCGGCCGCAGCGGCGGCGGCAGCGGCGGCGGCGGATGCGGAGGAGCCGGGTGGCGAGAGGCTGGTGAAGGGGTTGTCGGCTGCGTCAGTTGTCGCAGCGGTCGGCGGCTGCAGTAGGGATGGCCGGAGGAGCGGCGGTGTCGGCGAGTTCGGGTCCATGGCTGAGGTCTGTAACTAAAATTCAAATTGGGTGAGGTTTGAATTTTAAATTCGCAATTTGCGGTAGCGGAGGTGCTTGTGGCGGAGAGTTGAGAGCTGTGTGAGCGGTTGTGGGTGGGCCAAAAATTGCGAATTTACACTGACTGTTTAAGCTGCATTTGAATTTAAAATTGGGGACACCGAACTAGACTGGGGGCGACACATGAGGTGGTAAGAAGGTAGGAAGGGTAGAAGGTTGGATGAACGTCGGGTTCACCACTGTGATGAATTTAAATTCTTCATCACGGTGGCGTGAAGGAGAGAAAAGTCGCAGGCGGCGGTAGTCCACCGATCATCTACGACTTTGGGAGTAGATAGAGGTGAGTGAGGGAATTTCACCTAGGCGGCGGTAATCCACCGATGTAGGTGAGTGAGGGAATTTCACCTAGGCGGCGGTAATCCACCGATGTAGGTGAGGAGAGGTGCTTGTCTAGGGGGCGGTAGTCCACCGATCATCTAGACAAGAGGAAAAGGTAGGAGGTAAATTCCCAGGCGGCGGATTCCACCGAGCATCTGGGAGGAGGAAGGTAAGAGAGAGAGAAGAGAGAGCTGGTTAGAGGAAGTGTCGAATGAAGCTAAAGCTCCAGGATCCAGGGTTATATAGGACTTGGAGGCCTCTCCCTCCAACTCCCTGTTGGGAGCTGGTAGTGGGGCTCCAGGTTGTGTCCCCTGGATTCTGTTGCCTGTCTCCCCACTCAGATGTTTATTAGCGGAAAGTAAGTTTTACATAAGGATATTGGTGAGAGCTTTAAGGTTGCTAGTGGAGTGTTCCCGGGAGGGACTCACGACACCCTTCTACTGAAAATTTTCGAACCACGGCGTTCTGAAAATGTCAACCCCTATTTTGAACCCCTTAGAGATGACTGACAGTAACTCCGAGCTTCGAGGACCAACTAGACCCCAAACGGGACCTACAAACCAAATTTCATTAATTTTGGTTCATGGTAACTAAGAAAAGTGCGAAGCACGGCGTACGGACAGTAATTTTGGTTTACTATTTTCAATAATGAACCACTGGAATTGAGCATGAAAAAAAAAAAATTCTAACCCCCCTCAAAATTTGATGGTTTACGTTTCAAGGTATGTGCAATCCAAAACTGCAATAAAAAATTTCTCTCTGTCCGCCGTACGCCGTACTGGCCACTTTTCTTAGTTACCATGGAACAAAATTCATGAAATTCGGGTTATAGGTTCCGTTCGGGGTCTAGTTAGTCCTCGAAGCTCGACGTTACTGTCAGTCATCTCTAAGGGGTTCAAAATAGGCGTTGACATTTTCAGAATGCCGTAGCTCGGAAACTTTCGATAGAAGGGTATGGTTTTCTTTACGTTATTAAATTTGTCTTGAGCTAAACAATTTTTTGAGACCACCCGGAGCATTGTACGTCCAGCCGTTCGTGTGCACCAAAAAGCTTCGTCAACACGATCGTGAATCAAACGGTATAAACCCGACCCAGATAATCATCACTAGGGAGCACCTGATTATAATCAAGGATGGCTGTATGAAGTCGAGTTGGTTGTTGTGCGATATTATTTCATTTGATAAGTGATGGAATACTGGATTTTGTTGGTATTAGGTACTTCTCAAACTTGAAAAAATGTTGAAGTATTATTGATGGGTAAATTATTACACAATGGTAAATTATTACACAATGGCAAATTATTAAACAACGGTAAATTATTACACAACGATAAATTATTTCATAACGGTAAATTATAACACAACGGTAAATTATTTCTCAACGGTTCATCTACCAAGAAGGGGCTGGATTTTGTTGATCGGTACTTTTGCAACTTGAACAACCGTTGAAGTATTATTGATGGGCAGGTTATTACACAACGGTTCATTATAAGTATTGACCACGAAGGTAGGTAGGTATTGACCATAGAAAACAGTGATCTACGCAGAAGGGGCATCTATTTCACTCCACATCAACAATTTTCCTTCAGAACTTCATTGTTTGTGTTTCTTTTTGCCGTTTTAGTTACTGCTTGTCATCGACAGAATTATTTTAGCAACATTTAACTCATGATTTAGATAGGTACCTAGTAAGGAGTACGGGGTTAGGTACTAACCTACGGAGGGTCTGCGATCTACATAATATGTATAGAATAGTACATATTATGTAATATAGACGGGTTATCTATACAGAGAGCTGTGACCTGTAACAGAAGGGTATTCTGTACAAAATAATAAACCATTGTGCAGGGATTTGCAGCGTTTTTATTGCATTTTCGGATTCTACGTATACCTTGAAACAAAAACCATAAAATGTTGAGTGGTGGGGGGTGGGGGCGTTAAATTTTTTTTTCATGCTGGATTCTAATGGTGCATTATCGAAAATAATAAACCAAAACGAGGGGTTTTCTGCAAAGGTCGGGTAGTAGGGGTATTATGGGGCTTCTGGGGATCACTGTTATCTGATAACACTGATAAGAAGGTCGCTGACGTCATGACCTCTGACGTCACGGTCTCAGCTGATGTGATGCCACAGCCTCCATGTCCATGGATGTTATAAAGTGATTTATGACCCATGGATGAAGTCAAGCTACAGTATCCATGTAAATTCCTCCTTAACTGGTTCCCGCCAATCTTTCAAATGCTCTTTCCCACTAATTTTCAAATACCTCCTCTCCTCCCCTCGTCTAATAATAGGTTATATCAGCTGGTAATCAATCTCCCGCCAATTTTTGAATCCAGTTTTCAACTGTCAAGGCTTTTCCCTCTCATTTTCAAAAATACTCCCCCCTCGCCCCCCACCCATGAATGACATAAGACCAGCTGTTTACCAAATCCCCGCCTTTTCAAACTGTCATCGCCCTCCCCTCCCCAAGTGAAATAAAAGGTTAGATCAGCTGGTTATCAATCTCCCGCCTTACCGCCAATTTTTGAATCCAGTTTTCAACTGTCAAGGCTTTTCCCTCTCATTTTCAAAAATACTCCCCCCTCGCCCCCCACCCATGAATGACATAAGACCAGCTGTTTACCAAATTCCCGCCTTTTCAATCTGTCATTGCCCTCCCCTCCCCTCGTCTTTTAAAAGGTTAGATCAGCTGGTTGTCAATTTCCCGCCTTACCGCCAATTTTTGAATTTCCCCCACTCCCCCCCCCCCCCACCCCCTCGGCTGATGTTCACTTTACCTCCAGTTCAAGGCTTTTCCCTCTCATTTTCAAAAATACTCCCCCCTCGCCCCCTCCCATGAATGACATAAGACCAGCTGTTTACCAAATTCCCGCCTTTTCAAACTGTCATCTCCCTCCCCTCCCCTCGTCTAATACGAGGTTAGATCAGCTGGTTGTCAATCTCCCGCCTTACCGCCAATTTTTTAATTTCTCCCACTCCCCCCTCGGCCATCAGCTGATGCTCCAACGGCCAAGGCTTTTCAAAATACTCCCCCCTCCCATGAATGACATAAGACCAGCTGTTTACCAAGTTCCCGCCTTTTCAAACTGTCATCGCCCTCCCATCCACTCGTCTAATAAAAGGTTAGATCAGCTGGTTATCAATCTCCCGCCTTACCCCCAATTTTTGAATCCAGTTTTCAACTGTCAAGGCTTTCCCCTCTAATTTTCAAAATGCTCATATAGGTAAGAAATCACCTTACCTTACCTTTCGGCGAAGCAATTTCAGCGACCCCCACTCCTTCTTGCCGATCACTCATTGCGCATGCGCAACATTACATACTACAATACAAACCAGGAGGTAATTGTGGAGGTGGTGGGGGGTAATTGTATATTAGCTTGCGACAATAATCTCGCTCAGTTTATTCGTTGTCGCGAAGCGGTCAACATGTCCTCCTCAAAAGTTTACAGTATACCACAACTTTTCGGTAATAAAATTAAACCGACCAACGAAAGATTTGGATTGTGGTTACTAACAGAAAATCTTCGTGACAACACCCTGGCTACGGATATTGGAAATGTTAATTATACTGCTGGAGAAGATCTACTAGTGAGAAGTGACTCAAACCTTGTGCCTATAACGGATATGTTTTGTGACAATATTATGCTTGTAAAGGTTTGTGGCCTAGACGAGTGTGAGCAAATGGATAAGCGACGATTTATTGTTAAAAAAGAAATATGCGGCGCATTTAATCTTTACCTGAGAGGTAAATTTTCCAATTTTGTATCCGCTAAACATGGAGTTAAGGCAAAGCTGCCTTATCTGCTGGAGAGTGGGAGCACTATGTCAAATTATTGGAAAAGAAAATTTTGTGGAAATTAAGCAAAAGTATAAAGTTCCCGTTGGAGTACCATACAAAGTGGAGTTGGCGGATGCAAAACTCGATAGACTGCTGGAAGAATTACCGGATTTATTGGAGCAGCTCCGGAAGGAGAATTACTACCTAATGGATTTGGACATTACTCAAGATTTTGCAGGAATTTTCAACAAAGAGGAAATGACTACTTATTTAACCAATAACTTTAACTTTTGCGTCCAGGGAGAGTACAAGGAAAACTCCAAGGTAATTGTAGATAACAACAAAACTGTTGGTATAGATTGTTTGACTTGGGTAAATACTAATGCTAGAGTTAAAATCTATAATAAGTTTATATGCCAAATAACTTCTCCGGGTGTTAACAAGCAGCTTGGTAATCACATTGTCGATTTTATCGCTTGTCCCGACCATCGATTAAGGGAAACTTTTACTTCCAACTTAGCGAAAACTCATGGTATTACAAGATTGGAGGCAACAATTTATAATTATAAAATTGGAAGTTACTCTAACCAACAACATTTTGACCCAGTTAAAGATTGCAAGTCGATACTAAACTCTAGTAAAATGTATTTCCAAAATGCCCCAATATATTCGGTATCCATACCTAAAATGTGGACAAAGTTGGCAGATACTTTACAGAATAGTGTTTGCCTTGTGTTTAAGAATCTTTTGCAGTATGTTTATTGGGGAAATGGCCACACCAAAAAACTGACTGGGATGCAAATAAATTTACCAAATGATTCGAAGTCTCGTAGTAAAATAATTTCTTACGTAATCTCTGCATATGGCTTTAACTGTTTACCAATCAATTACGTGGAAATCGTGGAGGATACGGAGAACAAAGATGTTGTTAAATTTATCCAAAAGTGTTATATTAAATGTGGCGAGACATTTTTCTCTAAATCACATACACCTTTCTCAACCATCTGCAAAGAGATAAATCTAGAAGAGCTTGGGCTTGTATCGGCAACTAATTTGATTCCTCAAATTCTACGGAAAAGAACTAATATAACTAATAAACTTGTTCCGTGCCAAGTAAAAGAGATAGAACCACTCGGTCGAATTAGTGTATTGTCTGCTAAAAAACGTAAACTAGAGATGGAAGAAATGGACATAAAACGAAGAAGGCTAGAATTTTTAAATGAGAAGGAAGCTTTTAAAAAACAGCACCAACACGTGCAACAATTTGAGCAGGAAATAGCAGAGTTGAGAGAGCAGCTTGTGCCCTATTTTGGCTCTCACTGGAAGAATTTGTGATTTCTTACCTATATGATATAACCTATTATTAGACGAGGGGAGGAGAGGAGGTATTTGAAAATTAGTGGGAAAGAGCATTTGAAGGATTGGCGGGAACCAGTTAAGGAGGAATTTACATGGATACTGTAGCTTGACTTCATCCATGGGTCATAAATCACTTTATAACATCCATGGAAATGGAGGCTGTGGCATCTCATCAGCTGAGGCCGTGACGTCAGAGGTCATGACGTCAGCGACCTTCTTATCAGTGTTATCAGATAACAGTGATACCCAGAACGCCCATAATACCCCTACTTCGGGTAGTTCTGGATTGTTGATATGCTCGGCGAGCGCAGCCATCTTGAGAGTATAGTCGATTTTCGGTAACTGTTTCGGTTTTTGGCCTATAACTGCTTTCCGACGCTTTATTTCGCTCTTTGACTCCGTATATAAAGTAGTAGAGTATTTGGTAATCCATCTTATCAAAACCAAAAACCCGGAATACTTGGGAACATAAACGAGAATGCCGACACTAAAAGATGACAGAAATGAAAAGAGAACTGTGCAAACTATCAATAAGGAAATGCTTAAGGTACCTTTCGACGTATCTCGGTTTTTTCTAGGTACATATTTTGGCTCGAAAGTAAAGATTTCACTTTACTTATTTTCTGTGAAATAGGAATAAAGGGAATGCTTAAGGACGGCTTAAGCATTTGCTTTATCACTGAAGAATAGCCCAGGTGGCCGTTGCTTCCTTATTTGTACAGTTAAGCATTTACTTTTAATAAAGTGAGGACTATGAATACCGCCCTAAGTGACTTACCGCTGATTCTTCCGTGGATTTTCTGTAGCCCACCCTTCACTATCCTTGATGCTTCCGTGCCCTTCTTTCAATGATCCGTGATCACACCGTAACATATTTGACTGATGGTCGAGGGAATCATGGCGGATGGTTAACGGGCAGGCTAAGGAAGCACAACCCTCCATTGCCTTTCCGTTGAGGATGCCCCCGTAGAAACATATGGGCCCTTTATGAACGAGCAGCGGAGAGACGCGCACCACATTCACCTCCCAGTCAACCGGTTAACGGAGACGTCGAGGCAGTGCACGTCTCTCCGTCTCTTTACGGACGAGCGACTGAGGATGACGGGAGAGACGTCCACTGCCTCAACTGCTCCACTAACCGATCGGAGGAGCGGTTAAAGAAGTACACGTCTCGCCCGGCCTAATTACACCTACCGAGTAGCTCGGCCGAGTAGTCGGTGGAGTACTCGGCCCAGCAACTTCGATGGGGCGAGTGGGTGATTACATTTCAGCTGTGCAGTGATGAGACAGTTGCGTCGTGTAGTGTTCCGCGTCAACATAGCACAGCGAAGTAAAAAAACCAGTCATGCAGCATGACTTAATGAGCGAATTTTCAAAGAAATATTCGAATTAATGGCTATGGTTTTGAATAAAGGAAAACTTCGGTCTAAAATTTGGTTTTCTATGTATATTCTCTTCGTATTTATTTAAATTCCCGTCAGCTCAAGAAAACTAGTAGGTAGGCAACGGAAAATATTGTATTAAGTAGGTTCCTTATAATACATAAATTTAGTTAATTTATTGTTAAAAAAAATCACATGATCGGTAGGTAATTACCAATATTGTGATTTTTTCAAAAGAAGGTCAGTACCTATTGGTAGCTTTGGAACATAATTATTAGGTATATTCCTACTAGATGCCCCTGTTACTAATATTTTTTTATTACCTTGATTTCTAATTTATCCATGTGGTTATAATTTGTTATTAACTGCTACGAACTCTTTACACAATCATTTTGTACGTAGGTATTAATTTCATATAATTACCTACGTAATAATTATAAACTGTTATGAGTAGATTCCTTGTTCCTTCTGAATGGCCTTTCCTCTTGACTACGATTTCAGGCCTGGTATCTAAAACCAGTTCAAGATTTGCTCTACTAGGTAGGTAGATCCTTCCTTCTTCATTGATATTATTTTTATCATGTTAAGTACCTACCTACCTTTGAATATCAAATATTCGTATGATACTGATAATAAATTGATAAGATACCTACCTAACCTTCTTCCTCCTACTGTTAGTACCTAAATTGAATAATTTGAAATAGATTTTTTCTTTCGTCTTCCTTCTAGTAATACGTGGGCCGGTACTTGTCAATCTATGAAGGTATCATAACAATAAATTATATGTCAAATGGGAAATTCAAGGAGTTGTACTAATCGTTTGCCTCCCCCTTTTTTGCTTCGAACTCTCGTCTTCAATTAATACTTCTCACATTTTTCAATCTGACCACCCTAAGGGGGTGGGGGGGGGTAAGAGTTTAAAGATTATCCTAGTTTTGGGTAATTTTTGCGCACTTTAAATGCTCTAATTTAAGAACGGATTTAGATATCTAAAATCCGATTTCACCATCGTGTTCAGCGTGCAAAAACCTTTAAAATGAGGGGTCACTTGTTAGAAAATAACATTTTGGGGATTTTTGGGTAATTTTTGCGCACTTTAAATGCTCTAATTTGAGAACGGATCAAGATATCTAAAATCCGATTCCACCATCGTGTTCAGCGTGCAAAAACCTTTAAAATGAGGGGTCACTTGTTGGAAAATAACATTTTGGGGATTTTTGGGTAATTTTTGCGCACTTTAAATGCGCCAAAACCCTCCTTAGAGTAGGCCAATTTCGCCCATCTTCGAACTTAGCCTTTCGATTGCCAAGATAGATTTTTTGTGCAAATTTGAGCTGTTTATCTCAATTCTATCGAGAGTTATCGTCTGGAGTGACACATATATATATAAATATATATATACATATAAAAAAGTGTTAAATTTCAGGAATCGTTTTAGAATGGTCTGAAACGGATTTCTATGAAGAAAATTTCCAAAAATTTATATTATTTAAATTTCGAAGCCATTGCAATAGCTTCATTTTCTTTGAAAATTCGCTAAAAGAGAAAACGCTGCAAATAATTACATAAAGGTTTATTATTTACCATTACAGATACCCCTTCTGCGTAAATCACTGTTTTCTGAGGTCAATACCTACCTACCATCGAGCTTCCCACAGGAGAGCTCTAAATCGATTACTGGAGCCAGCCGGGCAATCACATTTCATAAAACGCTGCAAAGTCCTTGTCACATGGGTTTATTATTCTATTGGAGTTCAAGAGATTCTTGTTGGCTGTTAAATTTATTGTTCCTTTCATGTGGAATGATTGAAATAGCAATTTCTGATGATTTCCACCAATTTTGGTCCCCAAAACATGAAATAGGTAGGTACCCTTTTGGTTTATTATTCTGTGAATAATACACCTATGTATTCGCTCAGCAAAAAATTTTTATAACACCCCCTCAAAATTTTTTCTTTTCCGTTTCAAGGTGTGTAGATTCCAAAAATGCAATGTCCGTCCGCCGTACGCCGTACGCCGTATCACGTCTACAGGCTTCATTTTCGGTCTAAAAAAGTCGTTCTTTCGCACACATGCTCCATTTGGGCCCTAGTTGTGTCCCGAAACTTTTCACCCCGATCGGAATATATCCAGGGGAGTTATGAGTGAAAATGTGTATAAAAAATAGGTACTTTTTGTGTTTTAGTAACATGTTAGTAAAATGAGCTTTTGAGGTATAGTATTCCATGTTTTTGGGGACGAGAAGACCGAATATGAAGTCGATTTTGACCAAGGAGTGGAAAATTGAGGTTGTAACAGATGTTCAGCTCCCAAAATTGATTTTTTATGAGTCAAAAACCTGCGAAATCGTCTGAAATCACCATGAATTTGTATAATAACACTAGAAAAAGTGTCAACACGTGGATCAAGAGGATTGAATGGTACAATCAATGATCAAGGGTAATTTGAAGAAAAAAAAAACCACAGTCATGCAGCATGGCTATAAGAGCGAATTTTCGAAGTTTTCGGCATCTTCCTCCTCCGCCTAAAATTTGCTGAAAATTAATTTTCGGCCAATGTTTTCCCAACTTGATACACAATTAAAACAGGAGTAGTTTTACGCAAAGTAAAATTTGGGGTGGAAGGAGGGGGAGGGGGAAATCAAAAATGTTTTGAATACCAGAAGAGTAGGTATTGGGTACGTAACAAATTTTTTGTTCCATTTTTTGCCGAGTAACACCTCGGTTTGTAGATTTTCCAACGCTGAACACGACGGTGAAGTCAGAATTGCGATATCCCATTCCGTTATCAGATTAGAGCAGACGAACCAGGAAGAACATCTCAAGAAATAACCAGGTTCCTTCATCTTCAAAGTGCTCCAGTTTGAGAAGGGAATGAGATATCGCAATTCTGATTTCACCATCGTGTTCAGCGTACAAAAATCTTTAAAATGAGGTGTCACTTGTCAGACTTTTTCATTTTGGGAATTTATGGGTTATTTCCCCCCCCCCCTAAAACTCCCCAAAACTCCCCCTTAGGGTGACCCGATTCTGCCCATCTTCGAACTTAGCCTGTCGATTGCCAAGACAGATTTTTCGTGCAAATTTGAACTTTTTATCTCAATTCTTTCGAGAGTTATCGTCTGGAATGACACATACATATATAAATATATATATAAATATATAAATATATATATATATAAATATATATATAAATATATATATATATACATATAATTTTTGGTGTCTTTCGGCAGGGAATTCAGGATAGTCTGAAACGGATTTTGGTATAAAAATCTTTCGGAAATTCGAGTTTTAAAAATTTTGGACCGAGAACAATAGCTTCCTTTTCCTCGAAAATTCGCTAAAAAGGAGCGTAGTACCTAATTCAAGTTCTGGGGGCCAAAATTTGTGGAAACCACCAGAAATAGCCATTTCAATTAATTTACATGAAAGAAACAATAAATAAACAGCCGGCATTTCTGTAGACCAATAAAATTATAGGAAAATAAACCCATGTGACAAGGACTTTGCAGCGTTTTTTCTTTTTTTTTTTTCAGATCATCTTTGATCATTGGTAGTACCATTTAATGGTCTTGATTCACCTGTTTACACTTTTTCCAATGTTATTATACACATTGATGGTGATTTCAGACATTTTTCCAGGTTTTTGACTCATAAAAAACCAATTTTGAGAGCTGAACCTTTGGTAAAACCTCAATTTCCGCGTCTTTGGTCAAACTCGACTTCATATTCGGTCTTCTCGTCCCCAAAAACATGGAAAAAGATACGTCAAAAGCTCATGTTACTAACATTTTGCTAACACTCAAAAAGTACCTATTTTTACACACATTTTCACTCATAACACCCCTGGGTATATTCCGATCGGGCTGAAAAGTTTCGGGACTCAACTAGGGCCCAAATGGAGCATGTGTGCGAAAAAACGAATTTTTTGGACCGAAAATGAAGTTTGTACACGTGATACGGCGGACGGCGGACGGACATTGCTTTTGGTTTATTATTCTGTGAATAATACACCTATGTATTCGCTCAGCAAAAAATTTTTATAATAACCTCTCAAAATTTTTTCTTTTCCGTTTCAAGGTGCGTAGATTCCAAAAATGCAATGTCCGTCCGCCGTCCGCCGTACGCCGTATCACGTGTGCAGGCTTCATTTTCGGTCTAAAAAAGTCGTTCTTTCGCACACATGCTCCATTTGGGCCCTAGTTGTGTCCCGAAACTTTTCAGCTCGATCGGAATATATCCAGGGGAGTTATGAGTGAAAATGTGTATAAAAATAGGTACTTTTTGCGTTTTAGCAACATGTTGGTAACATGAGCTTTTAAGGTATCGTTTTTGATGTTTTTGGGGACGAGAAGACCGAATATGAAGTCGATTTTGACCAAGGAGTGGAAAATTGAGGTTGTACCAGATGTTCAGCTCCCGAAATTGATTTTTTTATGAGTCAAAAACCTGCGAAATCGTCTGAAATCACCATGAATTTGTATAATAACACTAGAAAAAGTGTCAACACGTGGATCAAGAGGATTAAATGGTACAATCAATGATCAAGGGTAATTTGAAGAAAAAAAAAAGGAGCGTAGCACCTAATTCAAGTTCTGGGGGCCAAAATTTGTGGAAACCACCAGAAATAGCCATTTCAATTAATTTACATGAAAGAAACAATAAATAAACAGCCGGCATTCCTGTAGACCAATAAAATTATAGAATAATAAACCCATGTGACAAGGACTTTGCAGCGTTTTTTCTTTTTTTTTTCAGATCATCTTTGATCATTGGTAGGTGATTCACCTGTTTACACTTTTTCCAATGTTATTATACACATTGATGGTGATTTCAGACATTTTTCCAGGTTTTTGGCTCATAAAAAACCAATTTTGAGAGCTGAACCTTTGGTAAAACCTCAATTTCCGCGTCTTTGGTCAAAATCGACTTCATATTCGGTCTTCTCGTCCCCAAAAACATGGAAAAAGATACTTCAAAAGCTCATGTTACTAACATTTTGCTAACACTCACAAAGTACCTATTTTGGTTTATTATTCTGTGAATAATACACCTATGTATTCGCTCAGCAAAAAATTTTTATAACACCCCCTCAAATTTTTTTCTTTTCCGTTTCAAGGTGCGTAGATTCCAAAGATGCAATGTCCGTCCGCCGTCCGCCGTACGCCGTATCACGTGTACAGGCTTCATTTTCGGTCTAAAAAAGTCGTTCTTTCGCACACATGCTCCATTTGGGCCCTAGTTGTGTCCCGAAACTTTTCAGCCCGATCGGAATATACCCAGGGGTGTTATGAGTGAAAATGTGTATAAAAATAGGTACTTTTTGCGTTTTAACAACATGTTAGTAACATGAGCTTTTGAGGTATCTTTTTCCATGTTTTTGAGGACGAGAAGACCGAATATGAAGTCGATTTTGACCAAAGACGCGGAAATTGAGGTTTTACCAAAGGTTCAGCTCCCAAAATTGGTTTTTTATGAGTCAAAAACCTGGAAAACTGTCTGAAATCACTATCAATGTGTACAATAACATTGGAAAAAGTGTAAACAGGTGAATCAAGACCATTAAATGCCACTACCAAAGATCAAAGATGATCTTAAAAAAAAAAAAAAAAAAAAAAAGCGTACCTACCTATTTCATGTTTTGGGGGCCAAAATTGGTGGAAATCATCAGAAATAGCTATTTCAATCATTCCACATGAAAGAAACAATACATTTAACAGCCAACAAAAATCTCTAGAACTCCAATAGAATAATAAACCCATGTGACAAGGACTTTGCAGCGTTTTTACACACATTTTCACTCATAACACCCCTGGGTATATTCCGATCGGGCTGAAAAGTTTCGGGACACAACTAGGGCCCAAATGGAGCATGTGAGCGAAAAAACGAATTTTTTGGACCGAAAATGAAGCCTGTACACGTGATACGGCGTACGGCGGACGGCGGACGGACATTGCATTTTGGTTTATTATTCCGTGAATAATACACTATTGGGATTGGCATCGTTGGCAAGTCCAAACCCATTAACAATGTGACCACCAAGTCATATGTTGGCATTACTATGTTGTAAAATAAAAACTACAGTCTGTGTTTGAGATTCAAACTTATCTTTCACTCATATTATTATATCAGGTTATGGGCCCAGAGCGAGAAAAAGGCTGGAAAATATCTCAATTTGAGTAACCATGTGTGCAAGTGTGGGGAAAATAGATCCGCTAGGTAAGAACAATTATGATACCTGGGTCATGCACATGGGAAGTACATAAATGAAATTTTGAAAAAGTTTAAAATGGAGACAGCGAATCCTATATTGACCCCTCTGGATGTGAATGTTAAGTTTGAACCAACAGACGAGAGACCGAGTGAGATGGACAAATACCCATTCAGAAGTTTGATTGGATCACTGATGTATTTGGCCATTGGTACTCGACCCGACATAAATTATGCAGTTGTCTACCTAAGCCAGTTCAATCATTGTTACTCAGAAATTCACTGGAAAGCAGCCAAACGCATACTGCGATATTTAAAGGGGACCACGAATAGGGAGCTGATATACACGAAACGGAAAGACGAACTGACAGGATACTCGGATGCTGACTGGGGCAATTGTAGAATAGACCGCCACTCATTCAGCGGATATGTGTTCACCTTGTCCGGAGCAGCAATTTCTTGGACATCGAAGAAACAGCGAACTGTAGCTCTGTCGAGCGTTGAAGCGGAGCTGATGTGTCTGTCCGAAGGCGTGAAGGAGGCTAAGTACTTGGAAAGGTTTCTTCGCGAACTGGGATTTCCTGCGTGCCTACCTATAACCCTATATAACGACAGCCAGGGGGCGCAGGAACACTTGAAGAATCCGGTATACAGATCGAGGACAAAACACATTGATATCAGGAACCATTTTTTGAAGCACAATATCCTAGAGGGTTTGATCAGTTTAAACTATTTGTCAACAGAGAAGATGATTGCCGACTTCCTGACGAAACCACTACCGAAGAACAAATTGGATTTGTGTTTGAGTGGAGCTGGAGTTATACCAGACGGAGTTTGAACTTGAGGGGGCGTATTGGGATTGGCATCGTTGGCAAGTCCAAACCCATTAACAATGTGACCACCAAGTCATATGTTGGCATTACTATGTTGTAAAATAAAAACTACAGTCTGTGTTTGAGATTCAAACTTATCTTTCACTCATATTATTATATCATACACCTATGTATTCGCTCAGCAAAAAATTTTTATAACACCCCCTCAAAATTTTTTCTTTTCCGTTTCAAGGTGCGTAGATACCAAAAATGCAATGTCCGTCCGCCGTCCACCGTACGCCGTATCACGTGTGCAGGCTTCATTTTCGGTCTAAAAAAATCGTTCTTTCGCACACATGCTCCATTTGGGCCCTAGTTGTGTCCCGAAACTTTTCAGCCCGATCGGAATATACCCAGGGGTGTTATGAGTGAAAATGTGTGTAAAAATAGGTACTTTTTACGTTTTAGCAACATATTGGTAACATGAGCTTTTAAGGTATCGTTTTTGATGTTTTTGGGGACGAGAAGACCGAATATGAAGTCGATTTTGACCATAGAGTGGAAAATTGAGTTCTACCAAATGTTCAGCTCCCAGAATTGATTTTTTATGAGTGAAAAACCTGGGAAATCGTCTGAAATCACCGACAGTTTGTATAATAACACTGGAAAAAGTGTCAAGACGTGGTTCAGGACGATTAAATGGTACTACCAATGATCAAAGATAGTTAAAAAAAAAAAAAAAAAAAAAAAAAAAAGAGCGTACCTAATTTGTGTTTTGGGGGCCAAAATTGATGGAAACCATCAGAAGTAGCTATTTCGATTATTACGCATGAAAGAAACAATATTAATGAACAGCCAACGTTTCTGTAGGTATGTCCAATAGAATAATAAACCCATGTGACAAGGACTTTGCAGCGTTTTGAGTTGTCCTTGTCTTGCAGGATGGGTGCGATAATACATACACAATATAGACTAGACTGACGCGAGCACAACTAACCGTCTAACTCCTTAAAATGTTTCTTTTCTGGTGGACGTAGGAATTTTTTATTCTAAAGGCACAGGAATGCATTTTTTGCTCACACATCAAGTGTTAGGTAAACTTCACATAATCATTAACATAACGAACAAAACAACATGAATATTAGGAACGAAATGTAACCTTAGCCTGACACTGAGTTTATTGAGCCTTACCTAACACACCATTCTTCCAATTTCCCCTCCCAGTTTATTTTGAAACTAAAGCTTCCCACAGATAGTTGTTCATTACCCACCCCTCCCCCAATTTCCCATTTAATTTTCCGTTTCTTTTGAACAGGTTCGGAGGGGTTAAAATGAAAGATTTTTGGTGGGAGACTTTAAATTTAACGTGGTTACGAGCGTTGAGAGGATCTTCGGGCACGTTCTAAATTATGAAGAAAACGCTGTTTTTCTCCCAAAAAATATATCTAAAAGGCTTTCGCAACATCGATAAACTCGAAAGCAAAATTAACTTAGAATTATTTTTTCTCGCACCAAGAACAGTTAGGTAATTAAGTACAAAAGAGTCCGTGGTAGTGGCACCCAGGTTTCTAACAGGAACTCGTAGGCGTTTAGTTACTATTATACACCCAATAGACACACATTAGTATAAAAACACGTAATAATCCTCATCTCTCACGAAATAGACACATAAAAGATACCTGTAATATATAATTCATGTTATAGTTTAGATAATAATTTAAACAACATTTTAGGTCACCTACAACCCAAGGGTCTCTCGACAGGGCAACTTACGGCGGGGTCGTTCAGCACTTCGGACAATTAGCTTATGGCAAAGAGACTTCGGTGGCCCAAAAAAATCAGAATGACGAAACCAAAGTCGTCCAAGACACTAAATCACACTAAATCAAATAATATACCATCAGAAATGGACCAACAGAAATTTGAGAGTCGTTAAATACTACTGAAGAGTGCTCAGTTTCATGAGGCAGGAATGAAAACGTTCGATAATAAATAATATGAAACCTAGTTAACTTACATTATTGAGTAGCTGCCCTCGAATTTCAAATGTGAAACTATTTTAACTATTTACTGCCAAAAGAATACACGTGTGCACGATTAGAAAAATCTTCGACTACCACCAAAGGCTTCTAAAACTCGAATTTGACGTTTCTATTGAATATTAGTGACCGGTTGAAAGGCAAATTAATGGACTTGACATTGTTGAAACATTTTCGTATTAATTAATGAATGGATAAAACGCATATATAAATATTGATGGTTTTTTTACAGCCTTTGTTCGGATAAATCATGCCGACGTACAGTATAACGGCAATTTATCGGAAGTAAATCATTAAAATTCTTGGTTTCGGCATGAGGCTTCTTTGGTTCAGATGGGCAAGAATGACAAGGTGGGGAGACCCTTATTTTTGTCAAGCCAACATTTACGTAGGTAGATATTTTAAGAAATGCCGGGAGCTACACAGCATCGTGCGCCCCAGCTGAAAAAACGCTGCAAATTATTACACAGCAGTTTATTACCTGTATAGATGCCCCTTCTGCGTAGATCACTGTTTTCTGTGGTCAATACCAACCCTCGAGCTCCTTCCAGGAAAGTTACAATTTCATAAAAAATCAGTATGTAAAATGGCAAAATGTAAAATGTAAAATCAGTATGTAAAATGGAGATGTAGTTCTGATGGTAAATTGTTGATGTGGAGTGAAAAATATTTCTTTCGTCCCGGCTGGGATTCGAACCTGCGGCTTTCAGCTTGGGGTTCCGACCAACAGCCCACTGAGCTACGGGGCACATAGGTACGAGGTAAGCGATGTGCGCTCTCAATCCGATTTGATACCTGCACGCTGCTCTATAGTGCAAATTCGATTTTATGGCAGCATCGTAAAATTCTCCGGATGGTCTCAAAAATTCAGAAAAAATCTAACGATTAAAAAATGCGAGAAAACCCACACCTCAAAATACAATTTTCCGAGATAGGGATACTCTAGATATTGCAACCCCTAATTTTCACCCTTTTGAGTTGAGTGACAGTAACGCCGAGCTTCCAGGACCAACTAGAGCCCAGAGGGACCCATAATATACGAATTTCGTGAGTTTTGGTTAATGGGGACGGCGGACGGACGGAAGTTTTTAAATTTTTTGGTTTATTATTCTGTGAATAATACACCGATGTATTCGCTCAGTAAAAAATTTTTATAACACCCCCTCAAACTTTTTTCTTTTCCGTTTCAAGGTGCGTAGATTCCAAAAATGCAATGTCCGTCCGCCGTCCGCCGTACGCCGTATCACGTGTACAGGCTTCATTTTAGATCTAAAAAAGTCGTTCTTTCGCACACATGCTCCATTTGGGCCCTAGTTGTGTCCCGAAACTTTTCAGCCCGATCGGAATATACCCAGGGGTGTTATGAGTGAAAATGTGTGTAAAAAGACGCGGAAATTGAGGTTTTACCATTGGTTCAGCTCCCAAAATTGGTTTTTTTTAGTCAAAAACCTGGAAAACTGTCTGAAATCACCATCAATGTGTATACTAACATTAGAAAAATTGTAAACAGCTGAATCAAGACCATTAAATCGCACTACTAATGATCAAAGATGATCTGGGGGGAAAAAAAAGTGTACCTATTTCATGTTTTGGGGGCCAAAATTGGTGGAAATCATCAGGAATAGCTAATTCAATCATTCCACATGAAAGAAACAATAAATTTAACTGCCAACAAGAATCTCTAGAACTCCAATAGAATAATAAACCCATGTGACAAGGACTTTGCAGCGTTTTTTATTTGATATTCGTATTCTACGTCCCTTAAAACCATGAATCTTTGAGGGGGGTTACATTTTTTTGGTCGATTCCAAAGGTTCATTATTGAAAATAATAAACCAATAAACATATGCCAAGTTGGGTGGGCAGTATAGCTTCCTCACTTATTGTAACATGGACGTGTAGAATCAGTTGGTTGAAAAAATGATGAGTCAAAATGATTGAAAATTACCTAACATGCTTAATAGGATCAAACAATTCAACATTTTTTCATCATTTCATGTTCGAGCATGCGCAGACGAAAGTTACAGTATATCCCAATGAAATTCGTACTGAACTATCAAAGTATCATTCCTGAACGACTCTCTAAGCATGAACTCATTTCAATAACATTTAAAGTTATGGGCGTTTCAAGTATTTCACGCTTGCGCATGCGCAGACGAAAGTTACAGTATGTTTTCAATAATTTTGGTATAGGACCATCTGTGACCCGAATTTCCCTCCAAATTTCAGCCCATTTCACCTATTATTTCGGATAGTTATGGGTCTTACAAAGAATTAACACAGACAGACGGACATCAAGGAACATTTTGGTTCGGTATCTGTCTGTCCGTCTGTCTGTGGTATTGTAGCCTTGGTGGTAATTGTTGTCTGTGGAAACGCAAAATGGAAGCGGAAATTTCCATTTTGGAGGACATACAATTTTTTGTTTATTATTCTGTGAATAATTATACACTCGCTCAGCAAAATATTCGCTCAGCAAAAAACTTTTGTGAAACCCCTTCAAAATTTTTTCTTTTCCGTTTCAGGGTCCGTAGATTCCAAAAATGCAATGTCCGTCCGCCGTACGCCGTCCGCCGTATCACGTGTACCGGCTTCATTTTCTGTCTAAAAAAGTCGTTCTTTCGCACACATGCTCCATTTGGGCCCTAGTTGTGTCCCGAAACTTTGCAGCACGACCGGAGTATACCCAGGGGTGTTATGGACAGAGCCCTTCAAATGCCATATTGCCATGGCGCCATACAAAAATGCCATATTCTGCCGATTTTTTGTAAAATGCCATATTCGGCCGATTTTTGGGAAAATGCCATGTTTTGCCTTTTTTTAGCCAAACTCCTTTTTAAAAAAAATTTGATGTGAAAATTTCTGAATGACATGAGGTTTCTCGAACCCTGAGGCCATTAGTGTAGAGGGATTACTAATGCCTCTAACCCTTTTGGAATGGGGTGCTTTCACGGTCGCACTCTGTCTGGTGAGGAAGCCACTCTGAAGGAAGGCTGGGAACCTGCTGATGTCCTCTCTATGAAATACGCCCCGGCAACATCAGCTGATGTGGAGAGGACTTTCTCAAAAATGAAATACCTTCTGGGTGATCGACGGCTGGGATTTTCAATGGAAAGCGTTGCAGCACACCTGATGTTGTTATTCAATAATAATAATAATAACAGTAATAATTAATTATTTGTATAAAGCTTTGTAAATAAAATAAATTATTTAGCATAAATAACTTGTATGTTGTGATATTATCTTCTCAGAATAGCTGTGGTTGTCGGAGAGGGTTGAAAAATAAGTGCCATATTGAGAGAAATAAGTGCCATATTTGGGCCAAAATAAGTGCCATATTGCCATATTTTTTAGGGCCCTATTTCACAAAAATAAGTGCCATATTGTGAAGGGCTCTGGTTATGAATGAAAATGTGTATAAGAATAGGTAGGTACTTTTTGTGTATTAGTAACATGTTAGTAACATGAGCATTTGAGGTATCGTTTTCCATGTTTTTTCGGACGAGAAGACCGAATATGAAGTCGATTTTGACCAAAGAGTGGAAAACTGAGGTTCTACCAAATGTTCAGCTCCCAAAATTGATTTTTTATGAGTCAAAAACCTGGGAAATCGTCTGAATTCACCATAAATTTCTATAATAAAACTAGAAAAAGTGCATCAAGACGATTAATTGGCACTATCAACGATCAAAGATAATTTGAAAAAAAAAGGAGCGTACATAATTCGTGTCTTAGGGGCCAAAATTGGTGGAAAACATCAGAAATAGCGATTTCAATATTATTTTACATGGAAGAAACAACTAAATAAATAAATGAATGAATGAATGAACAGCCAACATTTCTGTAGGTATGTCCAATAGAATAATAAACCCATGTGACAAGGACTTTGCAGCGTTTTGGTTTATTATTCTGTGAATAATACACCTTTGTAATCGCTCAGCAAAAAAATTTTATAACACCCCCTCAAACTTTTTTCTTTTCCGTTTCAAGGTGCGTAGAATCAAAAAATGCAATGTCCTTCCGCCGTCCCCCGTACGCCGTATCACGTCTACAGGCTTCATTTTCGGTCTAAAAAAATCGTTCTTTCGCACACATGCTCCATTTGGGCCCTAGTTGTGTCCCGAAACTTTTCAGCCCGATCGGAATATACCCAGGGGTGTTATGAGTGAAAATGTGTGTAAAAATAGGTACTTTTTGCGTTTTAGTAACATGTTAGTAACATGAGCTTCTGAGATATCATTTTCCATGTTTTCGGTTCGGAACTGCTCAAAACAGTTGAAGAAATGTCTAGGTAAGGTAGGTAGGTATGTCTACGTGGCATGGGTTGTGCCACCAGAGGATCGATTCTCCTGATTCACACAGGCACTTGGAACGATGAGAGCACCGTATAGGTCCCTTATCAGTAGTTTTTGGAAATTCAAGATCGTGTTAACCACGAAGTTCAATCAAATATGTAGAACCTCCCAAGTAGATACCTAAATTCGTGATTTTGTTACACTCGCGTTTATAGTTATAGGGAAATATTACTTAAATCAAGGGAAATAACAGAGTTGTACTTACCTTTAGTAGCGGATGATCCGTGAATGAAGGTGGTAGAACCCAAATCGCATCACTAATAATCAAAAACACTGGTCAATACGGGCCAACCTGCACTCACGTGAGGTATCGGAGTGTCCATATCACTTCTCGCGGTTATTCGGCGGATAATACCGAGACGATTCCAGGAGAAAGCACACCAAAAATAATTGATATATAATGTAATCCAGGAATAAAGGCGCATTTTGACGACCGCATACCAAACCAGTAGCGGGTGATCAACGGACTGACTTCAGAAAGTATCAGCAGGGTGGGCCTTGGTAGGTATATTTACTTAATATTTTGCTATAAGTTGCGTTGCTATAAGTAGTTTTGCTACCTAAAATGTTTCATAATTACCTGTATGTTTAATGATGATTACCCTCGACTTTGTAGTTATTTGAAGAAATATTACTTACAATAAATCAAAATAACAACGTCGCACGTACCTTTAGTAGTGTGTACAATCCGAGAATGAAGGTAGAATCCAGTTCGAAGCACTAACCGCATACACAACCACTGATCAACGCGGGCCAATCAGTGCACACACGTTATTCATCGGATTGCCCATACCACTTCGCGATCAATCGGCGGATCATTCCGAGGCGATTCGAGAAAAAACACAAAAACACAATAATCTAGTCCAGGAATTATTGTTTAAAGATGAAATTTGACGAAAAACTACCACAAACCTACCATCCGTCGCGGGTGATCGAGGGACTGACTAATAGAGTGGGGTGGCACGGTGGCGAAGGTGGTGGGGAGGGGAAAGTAGGCACTTAGGTACTTGTAATTTTAATTATTTTTCCCTTCATTTTACCCGGCTTATTGTCTTTACCTGTTTTTACCCTTTTCCAAAAAAATCCACGAAATGATTGAAGTTACCAATCTACATGGCACTGGGTCTGCCCGCCAGAGCTTAAACTCTCCAGATGTAGGTTAATACTTGGAATTTTCCATCTATTTTATTGGAATTGGTCATTAATGCGATCTTGAATTTCAATAAACCACCAATAGTTGTATAGTTGGTGTTTTAATCGTTCCAAGTAACTAAATCATGTTGTGAACTGATGCCCTCGTGGCACAACCAGTGCCACATAGATAAGTAACTTGTATATTATTTCTTCGATTGTTTGAAGCAGTTAGGAAAAGAAAAACACAACGAAAATTCAGGTAAAAAAATAAATGAATAAATAAATAAATAAATAAAAATCGAGTGAATACCTACCTACCCCACCACGCCCAGCCACATCACCTTCCCCACGCTGCCACCCCTCTCTATTACTCAGTCTGGCCCGATCACCGGCGACGGATGGTAGGTAAGTGGTCGTTTTTATTCCAAATTCATCATAGAAGAATAATTCCTGGACTAAATTGTACTGTGTTATTGTGAGTTTTCTCCTCGAATCGCTTCGGTATCCGCCGATTTAATCGGGAGAAGTGATATGGGCAATTCGAAAACCAACGTGGGTGCATTGTCGGCCCGCGCCGATGATGATTGTGTTCAGTGCTGCGATTTGGATTCCACCACCTTCATTCTCCGACCGTCCAATACTAAAGGTACCGTAAAATTATGTTATTTAGGTTTATTCTAAGTAATATTTTCTTTATAATTTATCATGTCGAGGATAGTAGGTACCTAATTATGAATTTAGGTACCTATCTTCCTACTTGGACGTTCCGACCTATTTGATTTGAATTTCCAAAAACCATCTATAAGAGTTTTTAGTGTTCTCATCGTTCCGAGTACCTGTGTGAATCAGGAGAATCGTCGCTATGGTGGCACAGCCCATGCCACGTAGACATACCTACCTACCTTACCTACACATTTCTTCAACTGTTTTGAGCAGTTCCGAACCGAAAAATACAATGAGTATTCAGATAAAAGAAAGGAGAAAATATTAAGTAAATATACCTACGAAGTCAGTCCGTTGATCACCCGCTACTGGTTGGTATGCGGTCGTCAAAATGCGTCTTTATTCCTGGATTACATTATACATAAATTTTTTTGGTGTGCTTTCTCCTGGAATCGTCTCGGTATTATCCGCCGAATTTTCAAACTAAATTGGGGTGATTGGCCTCACTCAAGATTCAAAGGCAAAAGAATGCAGGAAACCAGGCTGTCTGGAAAGGCCCGATTCTTTTGCGGGGATTAAAATGGATGGGTTCGTAAGACGTAATCCTCTTACAACCCATCCCTTTGCTTGAGAGATTTTTAATGAAAAGCAATATTGATGATTGCCAATTTATTTATTCACGCATGATATAAAATTTTCAATTTTTTATTTTAAATTAATTAATCTAATATTAGTTTGATATACATTTCATAAACTTTTTTCATGGTTTTTCATATATTCTTAACATTTTACGTACTCATTCGTTAAAACGGGGTTCCACAAGCATTTCTCTTCTCGCATTTTTCTTTGAATTATTTTTAAAAAAAGATGCTTTTGCATGTTTTGGCATTTTTCAGTGCATGCTTCGCCTCAAATTTTTGCATGTTGATCCGAGCCCTAATCATCACTAAGGAGCACCTAATTGTAATCAAGGATGGCTGTATGAAGTCGAGTTGGTTGTTCTGCGATATTATTTCATTTGATAAGTGATGGACTATTGGATTTTGTTGGTAGGTACTTGTGAAACTTGAACAAACGTTGAAGTATTATTGATGGGTAAATTAATACACAATGGCAAATTATTACACAACGGCAAATTATTACACAACGGTAAATTATTGAACAACGGCAAATTATTACACAACGGTTCATCTACTGAGAAGGGGCTGGATTTTGTTGATCGGTACTTTTACAACTTGACCAACCGTTGAAGTATTATTGATGGGCAAGTTATTACACAACGGCTCATTATACTTGACCACGAGGGTAGGTATTGACCACAGAAAAGTGATCTACGCAGAAGGGGCATCTATTTCACTCTACATCAACAATTTTCCTTTAGAACTTCATTATTGCGTTTCTTTTTGCCGTTTTAGTTACTTTTTGTCATCGACAGAATTATTTTAGTAACATTTAACTCGTGATTTAGGTAGGTACCTAGTAAGGAGTACGGGGTTAGGTACTAACCTACGGAGGGTCTGCGATCTACATAATAATTATGTATAGAATAGTACATAATATTGTATGAAGGGTTATCTATACAGAGAGCTGTGATCTGGAACAGAAGGGTATTCTGTACAAAATAATAAACCGTTGTGCAGGGATTTGCAGCGTTTTTGGTTTATTATTCCGTGAATAATACACCTATGTATTCGCTCAGCAAAAAATTTCTATAACACCCCCTCAAAATTTTTTCTTTTCCGTTTCAAGGTGCGTAGATTCCAAAAATGCAATGTCCGTCCGCCGTACGCCGTATCACGTGTACAGGCTTCATTTTCGGTCTAAAAAATTCGTACATTCGCACACATGCTCCATTTGGGCCCTAGTTGTGTCCCGAAACTTTGCAGCCCGATCGCAATATACCCAGGGGAGTTATGAATGAAAATGTGTGTATGAATATAGTTAGGTACTTTTTGTGTTTTAGTAACATGTTAGTAACATGAGCTTTTGAGGTATCGTTTTCCATGTGTTGGGGGACGAGAAGACCGAATATGAAGTCGATTTTGACCAAAGAGTGGAAAATTGAGGTTCTACCAGACGTTCAGCTCCCAAAATAGATTTTTTATGAGTCAAAAACCTGGGAAATCGTCTGAAATCACCATCAATTTGTAGAATAACACTAGGAAAAGTGTCAACACGTGGATCAAGACGATTAGATGGTACTGTCAATGATCAAAGATACTTTGGGGGGAAAAAAGAAGAAGGAGCGTAATTAGGGTAATTACTACCTAATTTGTTTTGGCGGCCCAAATTGGTGGAAACCATCAGAAATCAGAAATAGCTATTTCAATTATTTCACATGAAAGAAACAATAAATGAACAGACAACATTTCTGTAGGTATGTCCAGTAGAATTATAAACCCATGTGACAAGGACTTTGCAGCGTTTTTCTCTCACTCACGAATCCAAGGCTTCCTTCCCCATCATCGGTCGTGAGGAAGCAACCAAAAAATCAAATTTCGAGTTGCAGTTTTGAGGCGACGATATCATCGAGACAAGAATAACCAACTACTGCTCCCTTCACTGTGCGATTCACGGCTTTCACGCCGTTGGTAGTTTCCATAGCTTCGCTATTCATGTCCTGTAGGTTGGGTGACCAGGGTAACAGGCTAATCCTCCCCCGAACGCTATCATCCTTTAGGATTACGGACCTCCTTCAGGATATAACCTCTACGGGTATCAGCCCCCCACCATTCCACCACCACCAAGGCCTCTTAGGGCGTAACCTTATTTGCATGAACCAGCTTAACCAAACCCCAGCGTCGACCGTTTTGCCACTCAGGGGAATTCATTGTGAGCCCCCCACCATTCCACTCCATAGTTTACGCGTGGACCGCATTTCCCTATTTTGATTAGCTAATTTTCAACATCAACCAATAAATAAGCTATGGGCAGTCCACGTGGAACGAAAATCAGCTCATCTATACATTACCGTTGTAATGGATTTCATAATATTAGTATAGTCGAATAAGAACACGACGAAACCAATGAGTACTCCTACATTTGGACCTCCCACGGTTTTGGTACATATATTCGATAAGTACGAAATCGATCCAGTCAACAATTTTTAATCCCCGCAAAATCTGTTGGGTTTACGTTTAGAAAACTGTAAGAGGAAAAAAACCAGTCATGCAGCATGACTTAATGAGCGAATTTTCAAAGAAATATTCGAATTAATGGCTATGGTTTTGAATAAAGGAAAACTTCGGTCTAAAATTTGGTTTTCTATGTATATTCTCTTCGTATTTATTTTAATTTGTACGTTTTGTCCATCCTGATTCTACCGTTTGTTTATTACGTAATTGTACTAAGTGCTTATTTATTTGATCGCTGTGGGTAAATTCAAGGAGTTGTACTAATCGTTTGCCTCCCCCTTTTTTGCTTCGAACTCTCGTCTTCAATTAATACTTCTCACATATTTCAATCTGACCACTCTAAGGGGGTGGGGGGGGGGGGGGTAAGAGTTTAAAGATTATCCTAGTTTTGGGTAATTTTTGCGCACTTTAAATGCTCTAATTTAAGAACGGATTTAGATATCTAAAATCCGATTTCACTATCGTGTTCAGCGTGCAAAAACCTTTAAAATGAGGGGTCACTTGTTAGAAAATAACATTTTGGGGATTTTTGGGTAATTTTTGCGCACTTTAAATGCTCTAATTTGAGAACGGATCAAGATATCTAAAATCCGATTCCACCATCGTGTTCAGCGTGCAAAAACCTTTAAAATGAGGGGTCACTTGTTGGAAAATAACATTTTGGGGATTTTTGGGTAATTTTTGCGCACTTTAAATGCTCTAATTTGAGAACGGATCAAGATATCTAAAATCCGATTCCACCATCGTGTTCAGCGTGCAAAAACCTTTAAAATGAGGGGTCACTTGTTAGAAAATAACATTTTGGGGATTTTTGGGTAATTATTGCGCACTTTAAATGCTCTAATTTGAGAACGGATCAAGATATCTAAAATCCGATTCCACCATCGTGTTCAGCGTGCAAAAACCTTTAAAATGAGGGGTCACTTGTTGGAAAATAACATTTTGGGGATTTTTGGGTAATTTTTGCGCACTTTAAATGCGCCAAAACCCTCCTTAGAGTAGGCCAATTTCGCCCATCTTCGAACTTAGCCTTTCGATTGCCAAGATAGATTTTTTGTGCAAATTTGAGCTGTTTATCTCAATTCTATCGAGAGTTATCGTCTGGAGTGACACATATATAAATATATATATATATATATATATATATATATACATATAAAAAAGTGTTAAATTTCAGGAATCGTTTTAGAATGGTCTGAAACGGATTTCTATGAAGAAAATTTCCAAAAATTTATATTATTTAAATTTCGAAGCCATTGCAATAGCTTCATTTTCTTTGAAAATTCGCTAAAAAACGCTACAAATCATTACACGAAGGTTTATTATTTACCTGCATAGATGCCCCTTCTGCGTAGGTCACAGTTTTCTGTAGTCAATACACTCGAGCTCCCCCCAGGAAAGCCCTAAATCGAGTACTGGAGCCGGCTCCGGAACTGCAGTTTCCTACAAAAATGCTCGGGATTAATTATTTGCAGTTATTCATGAAGCAGAGGGCAAATAGTAAACCTTCTGTAATAATTTAATGAATAGGTGCCCCTTCTACGGAGATAGTATAATGCACCGTTGTGTAATAATTTACCGTGTTGTAATAATTGGCTCATCAATAATACTTCAACGGTTGTTCAGGTTGCAAAATTACCTATCAACCAATGGTTGATTACCTACGTAGATGGTATAATGAACCGTTTTGTAATAATTTACCACTGTGTAATAATTTACCGTGTTGTAATAATTTACCTTTTGTGTGATAATTTACTAAACAACAATACTTCAACGTTTCTCCAAGTTGCAAAATTACCTACCAACAAAATCCAATAGATCCATCATTTTTCAAATGAAATAATAGAGAGTTCCTAAGAGATAAGTTCATTAGGGAACGGCCATATCTTTTGGCCACATCTAAGGCGAGCAGCCTTTGGATGCTAACCAATAAGTCCGGTTTGACAGAAGGTGGTGGGGGTAGGAGTGAATTAAAAAGTAACGTCACTTAACTTAGCACAACGCGAAATCCATTCCATTACATAGCATAGGTAGGTATACTCACTTTTTTATCCTAAGTTGATATCGCAACAATCTAGCAAATTCTTTGAAAGACGCTTGGAGTAACTTTGAAAGACGCTGGCGATGGCGAGGACCGACGACACATGACGCGTTAAAAAAAAAACGACAAAACGCGGCAAAAAGCTGTGCACTGTTACCCCTGAGTAAGGTTAAAGACGATTCCTAAAGTTTGTGCCCTGGGAGATAACGCGCCTTATGTATAAGGCCGAATAAGTCGAACTTAAGGAAATAAGTTTGAACTTGGGCGACGCGCATGCGCAGTTGAGATAAATCCGAACACATCTTCCCGACTTTAGTCTTTAGGAACTCTCTAATATCGCAGATCAACCAACTCGACTTCATACAGCCATCAGTGATTATAATAAGGTGCTCCCTAGCAATGATATATTTATATTTGGGCCGGATTCATACCGTTTGATCATGTTGACGAAGCTTTCCTGTGCAAACGAACGGCTGGTCGTACGATGCTCCGGGTGATCTCACAAAAATTCGTTAGTTCAAGATCAATTTAAAAACGTAAAAAAACCATACCCTTCTATTGAAAGTTTTCGAGCTACGGCATTCTGAAAATTTCAACCCCTATTTTTAACCCCTTAGAGATGACTGACAGTAACGCCGAGGTTCGAGGACCAACTAGACCCCGAACGGAACCTAGAAACCACATTCCGTCAATTTTTGTTCATGGTAAATAAGAAAAGTGCTAGGTACGGCGGACGGACAGAAATTTTTTTGATTGCATTTTTGGATTCTACATCTTGAAACATAAACAGTCAAATTTGGAGGGGGGGGGGGGGTTCATTTATTTTATTTTCATTTTTTCATGCTCGATTCCGAAGGTTCATTATTGAAAATAATAGATCAAAAATTAAAAAAAAATTAAATATGATATAAATAATCTACTCAACAGTGGTCCGGAAACCCTGATTTTGAGGCTAAGAGGCAAAAATATAGTTTTTCACGGTGAAAAAAACCAGCGGTGATTTTTTTGTTTTTTTGTTTTTGGTTTGCTTCTGAATCGATTGATAACGTTCCCAAGCCTCAGAACAGATCAACGAAACATTAGTAGAACCGCATGAAACATGGAGTCTGTTACAGCTCAATCCCGCAAATTCGAATCTTCAAGGGGCCAGCAAAAAATTCGAATTAGCGGGGTGTTCTAATTCGCCAGATTTTGAATTAGGAGTGTTATATGGAAAGTTTTGCAATTATTGAGGGTTTATTACAATTGTATTTTACTCGTTAAGTATATTATATTACTCTCATTTTTAGCATCATTAATTGAGAAAAAAATTGACTAAATGCTCATAAAACAAAAACTAGAACTCAGTGTTTACATAAAAGGTAGTAGAACAAAATTAAAAATATAAAGGGATGAAAGAAAGGTAAAATATGTTCTTAAATCCCCAACTCCAGCATCCTTCCCGTTAAGAAAACTAATCGAGATAAATGTTTTGGGGAGATTTTGTTTCTAGTTAGGCTTAAAATCGCACCAGTTTTAGACCTTAAACCTTATGGTCGATTTCGATTCGATACTGACCGATACCGAAGAAGTATCAATACCAAATCACTTGGTATCGAAAGAAAGTATCGATACCGAAATACTTGGTGTCGAAAGAAAAAGTATCGATAAGTACCCAAAATACTTGGCATCGAAAAAGGATCGATACCGTACTCATGTCGACCGGTATCAGACATCCCTGCATGGTTTGCAGTTGCATACAAAGTGTCTCTGAGTCACCTGGGGCCTGTTCACTAAGCCAAAGAGACATCTCTTTCAGGTCCGACTCTCTCTTTTTGGCAAAATAGATTTTTATAGTATCCATGACAGGGTTATTCAGTAACTTCTGAAAGAGAGAGTTGGCGGCCATCTTGTCATTTTTTATCTCTTTCAGAGAGGCACCTTATTAGGTGTCTTTTCTCGAAAGAGAGCCCCTTTCTCATTTCTCGTTTGTTTGTTGGTGATCGTGTGCCATCCTTCGTTCATCAGCCACCGTATTAGTCATTTTGGTGTTTTTTTAGCGAATTTTCAAAGAAAATGAAGCTATTGCAATGGCTTCGAAATTTAAATAATATAAATTTTTGGAAATTTTCTTCATAGAAATCCGTTTCAGACCATTCTAAAACGATTCCTGAAATTTAACACTTTTTTATATGTATATATATATTTATATATATGTGTGTCACTCCAGACGATAACTCTCGATAGAATTGAGATAAACAGCTCAAATTTGCACAAAAAATCTATCTTGGCAATCGAAAGGCTAAGTTCGAAGATGGGCGAAATTGGCCTACTCTAAGGAGGGTTTTGGCGCATTTAAAGTGCGCAAAAATTACCCAAAAATCCCCAAAATGTTATTTTCCAACAAGTGACCCCTCATTTTAAAGGTTTTTGCACGCTGAACACGATGGTGGAATCGGATTTTAGATATCTTGATCCGTTCTCAAATTAGAGCATTTAAAGTGCGCAAAAATTACCCAAAAATCCCCAAAATGTTATTTTCTAACAAGTGACCCCTCATTTTAAAGGTTTTTGCACGCTGAACACGATGGTGAAATCGGATTTTAGATATCTAAATCCGTTCTTAAATTAGAGCATTTAAAGTGCGCAAAAATTACCCAAAACTAGGATAATCTTTAAACTCTTACCCCCCCCCCCCCCACCCCCTTAGAGTGGTCAGATTGAAAAATGTGAGAAGTATTAATTGAAGACGAGAGTTCGAAGCAAAACAAAACCATAGCCATTAATTCGAATATTTCTTTGAAAATTCGCTCATTAAGTCATGCTGCATGACTGGTTTTTTTTTGTGTGTGTTTTTTTCGTCTCTTATAGGTAAGTCGATTGTTCATTAAAAATATATACATATTATCGATTCATGAGGGAAAACGTCCAAGTAGGTAGGTACGTGGTAAGCGCTATTCAGTAAAATAGACAAACCTGAGAGACACTGGAAAATACTGTCTCCTGAGGGAGACTCTCTCTCAGGAGATTTTCAAAATAGATAATCTATTTTCACTGTCTCTTTTAGTGAATAGGAGTAGGAGGAACTGGCAAGTTGTAACTATTGCTAGACCTACACATTTCAAGCTACAAATGGCTGATGTTTTAGTTTGAACACTGTCATTTCGTCATTCGTATTCATAAAAAATCTTCGGAAAATGTCGCATTTCCACCGTGCGGCTGGTAAAATTTGTAAAACCTAACCACAGTTGAATTTCACTGTCAGGTTTCGACAGGTCTCCAAGCTAGATGTTTCTTTGACGATTAATTATGCAGACCACGACTTATTTATTAACGTAGAACTCAGCGTCATTATTTGCCGACTTGTTGAAAAACTAAATCAAAAGTCTCTCTTCCGTTCCTCGAGGAATGGCCTCCTTCTGATCTCCCTCCTTCTTATATGCAAATAGATCCTAATGATATTCAAATACATTTGCTTCTGGAGCATTCCTCGACGAATACTGCTGGCGTGAGTTTTTTTCCTTCCATCTCCCATCTCGCTCGTTAACCGTCAAAAGGTGCCAACGTTGATTACATAAAGGAGGCTGCAAACATTGTTAGCGTCTTCGAGTGCTCCTTGTGATCTCGCGGGTCTCACTACGCGAAACGCTTCAGAAAACTACTAGTGATCGACCGTTTCTAGAAATGCTCAACTCGCGAAACGTTTGCTTATGCGCAGGTGAATTTGCTTAATTTGACGAGTCGCCTACCCTCAATAGATCGTTCCGTTCTACGGTAGTTTTATGAACTTTTCCAAGGGTACTGCGTGCAGAGCCGGTACAATGTGGATTTGAGTTCACAGTTCTGGAAATTCATATCATCACGAAAACCGAGTTGCTAAACGAATGATGTATTTGGGCTCAGGAATAACGGTAAACTTCGTTGTTTTGCACTTAAAACAAAAAGCTGCAATTATTACATAACGGTTTATTATTTGCCTGCTTAGATGCCCGTTCTGCGTAGATCTCTGTTTTCTGTGGTCAATACCCTCGAGCTCCCACCAGGAAAGCCCTAAGTCGAGTACTGGAAACGGCCCGGGAATTAAAATTTCATAACAAAATTTCAAATGCGAGGATTCAATAATTCAACAATTAATTATTTGTTGTTATTCATGAAGCATAAGGTAAAATTATAAACCGTTGTGTAAAAAACCGCTGTGTAAGAAACCGTTGTGTAATAATTTACCTGTATAGATCCGCCTTCTGCGTAGATCAGTTTTCTGTGGTCAATACCTACCATCCAACTCCCACCAGGAAAGCCCTACTGAGCCCAGTCGAGTACTGGAGCCGGCCCGGGAATTACAGTTTCATAAAAATGCGCGGGACATAATTCAATCATTAATTATTTGTGGTCATTCATAAAGCATAACGTTTGTTCAAGTTGCAAAAGTACCTATCAGCAAAATCCAAAAGAGCCATTATTCTTCAAATGGAATAATATCACAGAACAACCAGCTCGACTTCATACAGCCATCCGTGATTATAATCAGGTGCTCCCTAGCAATGATATCCGGGCCGGATTAATACCGTTTGATTCACGATCATGTTGACGATGCTTTTCGATGCAAACGGACGGCTGGACGTACAACGCTCCGGGTTGCCTCATCACGATAAATTTAGAAAACGTTAACAAACCATACCCTTCTATCGAAAGTTTTCGAGCTACGGCGTTCTGAAAATGTCAACCAAAATTTCAACACCTTTTTCACCCCTTAGAGATGACTGACGGTAACGCCGAGCTTCGGGGACCTATAAAAACAATATCATTAATTTTGGTTCATTGTTACAAAGAAAAGTGCGAAGTACGGCTTACGACAGAAATGTTTCTATTCCATTTTCGGGTTCTACGTACCTACCTTGAAACGGAAACCATCAAATTTGGGGGGGGTGAAAACAATTTCATGCTCGATTCCAAAGGTGCATTATTGAAAATAATAAACCAAAAATAGTTGCTCTTCTTCAGAGCCCTAAATATAAAACCAGCGATTGACAATATGTGTGTTCAATACAATAAAAATGTCAGTCTTAAGCCAGCACTTTTCATAAAATTCAAGATAGCAAGTAATTCTTTAGATGAGGCTTTCTTTAGTGCATCGGGTAGATCGGGGATATCCTGGTGTTTTCAAATAGACGAAGTTCTTCGCCGTAGAGGAGGCAGTTTAACATTTTGTGTTTAATGTCCTCCATTACATCTTCGCAAAATTCAAAAATACGGTGATTCGGATTTAATTTAATTGACGCGTCCATGGCCTGTCGGCAGACGTAATTTATTGAACTCAGTCCTTTCAAGGGAGTTGAAGTTGGAGCAGTAGCTGTGCGTGGGCTCTGAAAACGGCGGGGCACCAAACCAGAACACAAAACCAACAGATTTGTCTACAAAGTACCCCAAGGCAGCAGCACCCTTTCCTTATTTAGGGCCGGTTTCACCAACGCGGATTATCCACAGTTCAATCTCGGCTGAGGTTTAAGCCATCGATTCTGAGAAAAGACAGTTTCACGAACGCCTAATCTAGGAATAACTCGCGCCAACGGCGCATTAAGTTAATATGTACCTCGTTTCAGGTGGTTTAAACCTCTGATCTATGGTTGATCTCCGATTCTCCGCCAGGCCATCGCCATTTTGAAATCTATTTTATCATTGTTTTTCATACTTATCAACTTGCATCAACATTTAGTGCGATGAATCGTTACATTGAAGTGTTTGAGTCATCCTAGGATGAATATTTCAATGAACTTCTGGAAGTGGCCGCGCCCAGACCGCGATAATTCGCGAAAGGGTCGAGCATTTCCACAAGTGGGATGACGGCGATTTTTTCGCGAGGTTCCGCCTTCCCAAGGAAGGGATGAGCTTCGTGCTCGATGTAATAGAAAGCCGTTTTCGAAACAGAATGGTGAGTCCAACCAAAAATTTGTAATAAATATAATTTTACACCAAACCAGGTAGGCAACAACGTCGGACCCATCATTATTTATTTCTTCGAGTAGGTAAACAAACCTTCATAGTACGTGGTAGGTACTTGCAGACTGCGCTAATAAGTACATTTATAACTTCTTCTGCATACAGCGAATTATTGTAAAAAAGTAGATACCTTTTATAAAAGAGCCTAGGTAGGCTATCTATAATTTATTACAAGAGCTGTCTCGAAAGAAGTAAGATGATCTTTTGTAGTATAATAATGACAGAGTGGAGTCGAGCGGAAGTTCTCAGAATGACAGAGGCAGAGGCATAAGTGAGAAAAAATCGCGAAACTTCCGCACCCGGTTACTATTATACAGTTTAATGTCTCCACAACAGTGGATGGCGGACAAAACGTAAGTATCCATAGAAGAAATATCACAGATCCACCACTCATGGATGAGCATCTCTCCTCCATGTCATCTGTAATACGGGATTTGTGTTTCTGGGGATAGCAATGCTGATGCAAACTGAACAATCTCGGCTTAAACCCAAGTTCGGCTAAACCGCGGATCTAAAGCGTTGGTGAAACTGTCGAAGCTCTGAACCATAGATCAAATTTGAATCCAGGATTTATTGATGCCAGGTTTAAGCTGCGTTGGTGAAACCGGCCCTTACTGACTGAGTGATATTCAGCAAAGCTCATCTCTTTTAATCAACACTCTATCGTCGTCCGAAAACGTCGATATTTCTACTACAAATTAGCCACAGAATTCATGTGATACAAAAATATAGTAAACTAAAATACAACAAAACAGTGACCCGTCGGCCGGTACCTATTTGAATGCAGAACCTATTGACTAGAAGCTAGGTAGTTATCTGTGTGTTAGGACGCCAATCAATCGACAAACCACAAACAGCAAACAGGATAAAAACCACGTATGTACCACAAATACAAATCTGTCATCAGTACGTCGCAAAACGCGCAAAATTTGACGCAAAAAAATTGAAAACTGACAGAAAGAGAAAGCGAATGTGATTCAGTGGAGTGGAGAGGAAGCTCAGCTTAGCTGTAATCTGTAGATGTCGGACATTTGATTCAGAGACAACAAAAAACAAATCAGAAGAAGAAACATCTCGTATCGAGTAAACAGACTGAATCGAAGGGATCGAATCGATTGTGAAATGAACGATTTTGGGGTTGAAATCAGATTATGGGGCCGAGGCCCAAAGTGGGCGAGGTGAACAACATTTTTACTCGACTGAGCATGCGTGGATGGGTCACTTTTCTCAGTTGCCACGGCGACTCGAGGTCCCAGGACCCAGAACCTACCTTCCAGTTTCAGGAGCCTAGTTTTCGATTTCGATTGCTGGACATCGATTAATGTCGCTTTATTCCGATAGCATGCTTGGTCTATGGAGCTAACATTAAGGAACCACCATGGATGCTCTACTAGAATATTGAATATCGATATCCAGAGACCTAGCTGGCGTGTGGCTGTTGAACTTGTGAAAAATGCTAGGTAGGTGCAGTGTATGGAGGAACATTCAGACTCCAACTGAACAATGGTTGGTCCTTTTTACTCCAGTGTTTTTTGGTGAGCACTTGGGTGGGCAGTGGCCTTATGGACTCAACGCCCCTGAGTTGGAGGCTTCTTGGGTACTCTCTCCATAATTTAGAAGTGATCCATTACTATGAAGGGTGTTAGGTCATTGCAACAGTTTTGCCATTCATGATAGATTCATGATAGATTTTGTTATGCCGTCCGTGTCTGAGAGTGGGATAGGTGGCATGAGCGGTGAGATATTGACCAATTAGATACCAGAGTTAGATACAATTATTACACATACTATTGTTATTATCCATCTCAAAATGTTGCACATGTATTTACGTAATATTAATGTTATAAAAATGTAATTAAGTATATAGTTTATCGGTGCGCCAACCTGTTGGGTATGTGAATAAGTATTCACTAAACACAATATAATATCTATCAGTCAATCATTCAACTAATAATGAACCTTTGAAGCTGGAATCGGACATGAAAAGGAGGGCTAGCTCCTTCCCCCCTCCCCTCCAATTTGATGGTTTCCGTTTCAGGGTACCTACGCAGAATCCGAACATGGAATTTAAAAAAAATTCTGTTCGATCGTAATACTTCGCACTTTTCTTAGTCACCGTGAGCCAACATTAATGAAATTCAGTTTGTAGAGGAGGAATGTTGTGAAATATCTTCATCAGCACACAATGAGCACTGTGGTGTGTCGTATATACGAGATTGACAAGTGAATTTCGTTCTTCCCATAGCTTCTGAGATGAGGTGTTTTTATATTTTTCAGGTCGCCTTTCACTCTTCAGGCAGAAAAAAATGACAAGAATTGCGGCCAAACCACAAAAAACAGGGGACGAAACGTTACAAACGGAATTTGCCTGAGATTACAGGCGCATTGTGAGTTGCAGTGAGACTTCAAAGGGGGGTTAAGTTCAACAAAGGTTATTGCCGAGGCCTCCGCCGGTGTTGGTGTAAATATATCCGCTCTGTTCACATCTCTCGTGAAGACTTTGTTCGCACGAGGTTCCTGAGTTTTCCGCTGCGCTACGCTGGCTTGAGAGCCGCTGGGTGCAAAGGGACTTGAAAGCAACAAGGCTGATGAAAGCTGCCAGAGTAGAAACAGAACGATATACTTAGTGTGCCCTGGGAGTTGTGTAATGATGAATAGGTGTTATTTACATTAGCTTTTAGCTTTTTAGCTTCCAGGCTTCTGCTGGTTGGAGGAAGTTATGAACTTATCCAACAGTCGACTTCCAGGTGGTAGGTTCAGGCAAAAATATTTTACAACGAAAAATGGGATTTTTATTGCCCGTAATTGGAATAAACTTATTGGGAGGCAAAGAACTGTTCAAATACGGAAATTCATAGTTGAAAAGACCAGTCATCCATAAGCGAATTTTTGAAGTAATACCAACCAACAACCCCCAATCTATCCTTCAATTTACTAGGTAGATTTTCTAGTGTTTTTCACCGTTTTAAACCCCAAAAAACTCCACATATTATGGCAAACGTCAAGGCAAGCCTCGAGGCAAACCTCGTTTTTGAGGGAAACCTAAAAAAACTGTACCTAGCTATTTTCTAAGCGCCAGCAGGACAATACCTCAACAGGCATCGCTATACAGCATTTATAAAAGCATCTACGAAGGCCAAGACAGAAATGGCCACGCTTCCTCCTACAAGAGGAGCTGCGAAACAGCACTCGCTCAGGGTGTACCTACAGGTAAATCATTTGGATAGGTTCAAGGAGGTCTAATGCGCCGCGGTTATCACCACAGCAGGCGTCAGTTGGAGAGGAGGCTAATACCCCGCGGTTATCACCACAGCGAGTATTAGATGAGGGAGCACCCCGCAGTTATCACCACAGCAGGTGCAAGGAAGGGTAGGTGATAAGAGAGAGGGAGCGAGAGGGAGACAGTAGGGATGGGATATCGATATCGATATTATCAAAATATCGATATCTACCTTCCGATATCCGATATTTTTATATCGATATTTTCACTTCGATAATATCGGAATATCGATATTTACCTCCGATATTATCGGGGTTTTTTTCATGGCAACAAAAATCCTCAAATTTGGTTTTAAACTTTTGAAGATGCAAGGAATGAACCCGAATGTGGAGACACTTCATTTTCACAAAATGTAGGTGGATACAAAACAAACTGAATACTAGGTAGTTGAACAAAATTTCAAACTACTTTATTTTCCCACGATTGTCTGTAGGTATGTTTAAGGTTCTTGACCACTCAGTTCCTTGAACAAAACTCTAAAATTATGCTATTTTTACATTATGTACCTATGTAGGGACAAAATTAATGGAACAAAGTCCACAAATAGCTTTAACAAGAAAGAAAAAATTGTATAAAAGTTAAAAAAAGAATTCTTCTCCCACTGAACGAAGGAACAGAAGTTCGTTCAATTGTCTCTCCAGTAAGTCTGTTTCTGCTTGGTTTCTCCATTTGCTGATTTCGGCTTACAAAATGTGAACCTAGTTTTAATATAATAATGTGTGGCTTAATTTTTTTTAATTATTTAATTGGGTATTTCAATTTCTTTCGATAATATCGGATATCTATATTTTTCATACGATATTATATCGATATCGATTTTTTCATTTGATATATCAATTGATATCAATATCGATATTTTCTTTCGATATCCCATACCTAGGAGACAGAGAGAGAGCAAGATGGTCGAGAGAGAAGTCGCAAGTCAGAGAGTGGTCGATCGAATGAAGAGCTGGGCGAGCGGGGCGGTATATATGTAGGCGCCCCCATCTGTCAATGGTCGTTGCAACCGTTGAGAAACGTTGGGGAGCTTGATGGAGGGGACCCTTCTCCTCCTTTCCCCGAGGCGTCACTGAGCTCGTCGTTCTCCTCGTTTATTTGGTTAAATGTTAAATATTACGTAGGAGTGGTAAATGTAGAATTTTGGGGGTACCACAACAATTATAAATACAAATTATAAATTTTTGTGATTTATGATAGCTCGACTGCTTTCTTAGGGACACAACAGTGGCACAACAACCGGGAGCTAATCCCAGTAACCACAAGACCCTGTGGCACCTGAAGCCACCTCAACACTGTATTTTGCCAACGTACTACTGGATGGGGGGAGGGGGGTTGCCGCAAAGCAGGCATTTCTTGCTATGGTGCCTTGGCTTGTGCACAAATGGAGTATCTATTGACGACGGCGTCGACGATGACGGCAATATCGATTTGGACTATTGATAGTGTTTACTACGGGACTTTTGTGCTGCTACGCTGATGTATGTGTTTTATTTATTTTTTATTGCTTGTTTTAATATAAATTAAGAACAAACACTTGATTTATAACAATAAAACTCAATTTTTTTAAATGTCTATATTTCTCCCTCCATATCTCCTCACATGTTGATCCTAGCGAAAAAAATGTATGGGAATTTACATTTTTTGTAGGGAATTTACATAAATTAATTTAATGTGGACATATTTTTTATGGAGGCCTCAGTGTGATGAATTTAAATTGGTGTATTTCATCACGAGTGATGTGAGGATATGCCCAGGCGGGTTATGAGCGAATCACCACCCTTTCCTGGGATCTTTTTGAGGGATGCTGCCGGGTAAGGTTATCGGCGGACCACCACCAACACCTGGATCTTTTTGGATATGCCCAGGCGGGTTATGAGCGAATCACCACCCTTTCCTGGGATCTTTTAGGTTGTTTGGCTGTTGGTTATGGGCGGACCACCACCATGCACAGCATCTTTTGGGAGAGGAGAGAGAGATGAGGTAAGGAGGAGAGAGAGTAGTCAGTGACTAGAGGAGAGTGTAGAATGAGGTAAAAGAGGCAGGCGCTGGGTATTTATAGACCCTGTAGTCGTCTCCCTCCATCCCCTAGTTTGTAGGGGATGGTGGGGAATCAGGCTGGGCTTTCATCCCCTGCGTCTTTCGTCCCCACTGCTGCGTGTTTATTTGCGAGATCTAATGTTTGCGAATATAGTGGTTGTGGGTCTGGGAGGATCCACGACACGCAGTTTTCAAGTTATTTACAAAACAAAAAAAACACTTAAAAATTGACCTTCAAGACCCTCTCCTTCCCACCTTACCTCGTCCCCCACCCATCAGTACTTTTAGTATGTGGTTCAGAACACCTTCAACTGCGTCTGTGCCAAAATTGGTTTCTATATGATTTATCTTCACTTTTCAGCCATTTTTGGTGTTCATTGCCTGAACTAATAGATTGCTTTAGTTACCTACTCAAAAAAGTCTGCTAATTTTACTTACTAATTTACTATCCCCCCTTTCCCCTATTTTGTAGATTTCCGAACAGATTCGCTGTGAATAAGATCCAAGCTTATCATTTGGAGGGTTGAAGGCTGAATGGAAAATTCGTTTATACGACAAAAATAAAAGTGTATTATTACAACACCCTCATAATTCGTCTTGAACCCTAAATAAAAAACTGGAAGGATAGAAAACTCTGGCGTCAACTCTGATTTGGGCGGTAAGAGGACAGGTGAGAAAGGAGGTCGTTTCGGTTCCCGAGGGGAAGGAATAGGGTCGAGCTTTTTCTTCCTGGGAACCAAAACGGTCGGTCAGAGGGAAAAAGCCTACTGTGAAACGTAGTGCAAATAAAGGGGTAATCCTGACAGTATTTCCTTCCAACTCCTCTTTTCCCTCAACTTCCTTTTCCGTCCTGTTCTTCCGTTTTTCTGAAGAGCAACTTTTTCGCCAGCCCTTGGAGCTTCTTGGAGTTGGGTCGCGGGGAAAGCAGACACAGCAACTCGAGAGGTGCGCAGGTACATTAGATGTGCGGGTTGATTTTGACTGAATATTAAACAGAGAGGAGTTAACATGGATGATGTCGGGTGGAAGGGAAAGTGGGGGGAAAACCATGGGAAAATGTTCAGATTCGCTATGCTCGAAAATTCGCTAGTATGTTTTTGCTGCCTAACATGAACTTCGGACATTGAATGGTCTCAGATTTCATGTTGGACAACGTTCAAACATAATTTCTCAAGATTCATTTAACTGGGATGATCTGTTCAACTGTGATGTGCGTACAGAGAGATTCTGAGATGTTGGTTCCTCTGTTTACGACCCCACAAAAAGTGGAACCTTCCTGGGTTGGGAAGAGGAGCCGCTGGCTTGGGATTCGAACTGGGTAACTCAGCCGCCATCCCAGTGGGCAATTATCATGGGTTCTAATTTTTTGCCAGATTATGTTCAGTAACGGAAATCAACACTTACTGACCACATAATGAGCTGTTTATGTCGGGACGCCTGGGCAGAAAACGAGGGTTAAATTTGAATTTCTGACTGCCCACTAGAAATGACGTAGAAGGTAAATCGCCTAGTAGTTCAACCCAAATCCCGCTTAGAGCGCTAGTGCATCACTTTAAACTGTGCACTGAACGGCAATGGATGGATAGATGGATCCACAAATTGATAAATAAATTTGAAAAAAATATCTTCGAAGTCAAACCAGGTCAGGTTTATAAAAGGTCACAGCAAATGTTCTTGAAGGTTGCCAGAAATGTTTAGGCTGTCTAAGGTTGCTTAAGGTTGGCAGCATTGAGAACCTTCGCCTCCTGTGCTTCGCTCCGCCTCCTTGGGCCAACAGCCAGTCAAATGTCAACAGAACTGATCCATCATTTCTTGCCGCACTTTTACTTTTAAGCACCCTCTTTTTAAAAAAATACCGTTCATTTTTTTAAAATGACCTCCAAACTACATTTTTCCAAAGTTCTGGGGGCATATTAACTAAGTAAAAATATATCTCTTTTCCGTCCAACTAGGTATTTCTTTTGGCAAAAGAGATTTTTATAGTATCCATGACATCGTTATTCAGTAAGTTCTAAAAGAGATAATTGGCGGCCATCTTGGCTTTTCCATCTCTTTCAAAGAGACACCTAATTAGGTGTCTTTTCTTGAAAGAGATAGTCTATTTCTCACTTATCGTTTGGTTGATAGTGATTTAGCATAAATTATCCTTTGTTCATCCGCTACCAGGTTGGTCACTTTGATCATTCATCGTTCATTTTGAGCGTGTTTTTTGTTTTAATCATCTCATAAAGGTGAGTCGACTGTTCATTAAAAATATAAACATGGGAGCTATTCAGTAAAATAACGAACCCCGGAGACATCTGGAACAGACTGACTCTCGAGGGAGACTATATCTCCCGGGAGATTTTCAAAAGAGATAATCTCTTTTCACCATCTGTTTTTGTGAATAGGCCCCCTGAAACCCCCCCTCCTCCCCTCAATCACCAATTTTTTTTTAAATGAAAATTCCCCGTTCCTCGGCGCTATGGGCTCACCCCAGAGCCTTGATAGTATGTACATGTGTACATGAGGTTTATCGCCTCCTTCGGAAGTTACAAAAATGGTTTCCCATCATCTAGGATCGGCCCCCCGTTCAAGACTCATCAGTCATCAGCAGAGCCCTTCACAATATGGCACTTATTTTTGTGAAATAGGGCCCTAAAAAATATGGCAATATGTCACTTATTTTGGACCAAATATGGCACTTATTTCTCTCAATATGGCACTTATTTTTCAACCCTCTCCGACCACCCCAGCTATTCTGAGACGATAATTATCACAACATACAAGTTATTTATGCTAAATAATTTATTTTATTTACAAAGCTTTATACAAATAATTAATTATTACTGTTATTATTATTATTATTGAATAACAACATCAGGTGTGCTGCAACGCTTTCCATTGAAAATCCCAGCCGTCGATCACCCAGAAGGTATTTCATTTTTGAGAAAGTCCTCTCCACATCAGCTGATGTTGCCGGGGCGTATTTCATAGAGAGGACATCAGCAGGTTCCCAGCCTTCCTTCAGAGTGGCTTCCACACCAGAGTGGCGACCCGTGGAAGCACCCCATTCCAAAAGGGTTAGAGGCATTAGTAATCCCTCTACACTAATGGCCTCAGGGTTCGAGAAACCTAATGTCATTCAGGAATTTTCACTTCAATTTTTTTTTAATTTTTTTGAAGGAGTTTGGCGAAAAAAAAGGAAAAACATGGCACAAACATGACATTTTCCCAAAAATCGGCCGAATATTGCATTTTACAAAAAATCTGCAGAATATAGCATTTTTGTATGGCGCCATGGCAATGTGGCATTTGAAGGGCTCTGGTCATCAGTCATCACGCTCATCCAACTCATCACGCTCATCACGCTCATTATACCTGATCAAACCTTTCGTCGAACGTCCTCTCTTCACCTTACAAGGAAAAAGGCGGAAGTTTCCTCCTGGAACAAAACGTTTTCGATGTTTCACTCGTCGACGAGCTAATTCGCGAAAACACCTCAGGCGGCCACCCATCAAACATTCAGTCACCCAACAGGCTGCGCGAGAAAGCGTCTGAATGAATAGCTCGCTCACCTCATAACCCTCAAACTCGACCTCGAAACTTCTGCTTCACCAGAGTCACCTATTAAATATTCACAACTTCCACTCCCCCACCCCACCTGAAAACCCTAACCCCCTCCCCTGCCCATAACCCCTTTTATACCCCTGCACTTTAAATATTTCACTTGCAAAAAACACTGCTTTTTTTACCATCTCGTAACCAACGAAGATATTTTTGTACGGGGAACTCGCATTTTGTATAATGTAGCCTCTATGTGGATGAGTGACGAAAGGGAGGGGAGAAAACAAAAAATTATAGGTATAATAATAATATATCCGTAGACGAGAAGGGTGAACGCAAATTAATGAAGGATGCTGTCCAGATGCTGAAGACAGCAAAAGCAGTTCCTGCATGTGACTCATTCAAAATCTAACTGGAAAATATAAGTTGATAATTTTTTTTATTGAAGACAGGTCAGCATACAGAATATCATCATCACATAAGAATAACAGCGGGATCATTTGATACGCCGACTCCTACTCTGTAAAAATCCATTTGTTGAGCGACAAGAGGATTATACTTGCCGCTCTATCTTCTGTTAAAACACGAATACAATGCATAATTACGTACAATTACCATCAGTGATGGTGGAAAATGGTTAGCTTACAATAGAAAGGGTATTATACTATACTTACAGGGTTCACACTCCAAATTTCAGGACTAGAATTTCGCTGTTTTTCTTGTTTCGGGGCGTTTAATGACCTTTGATCTAGACACGTTCCGAAAGAAGTTTCAACTCACACAGTTAAGCAGATATGCACCAATTTTTTCGAAACGTTCATAAGTACCTGCCAATTTTTCCGTACGGTATGATCACAGCGATTGCTGAAGCCGTATAGTGAAAATCAGCCAAAAACTCGAATTTTTCAATTTTTATTTTATTCTTTCATTTCATGGGATGTAAAGAATGGTTAGAAACAAAACGATCCAAAAACCATTTTTAAGGACGTTAGAATCGCTTTTTATAATTTTAGGTCACGTCCGGATTTATCTCATGTTGTACCGACCTATTGGATATTAGTATAAAGAGTGTGTACCTCCTTGTTTTCCAACAACACAACAACTATGTCTCTTCATGGTTATGAAGCCGGAGACAATAATCCAGGAAAATCACTCCCAAGTTGTGCGTAAATGTATGTACCTATATAAATATTTAAAAAATATTTTATTTATTAAAAAAATTTTCGGCGTCGGTTTTAGACCTTTCATACGTTCAGGAAACTGAGAAAACACATATAAAAGGTCCAAGTTGATAATAATCAAATTATAATTTTTCACTACAGCCTCCCCACGAGCAGTCCATACAGTACTACTGGATATAACAAATCCTACCTACTGTATGTCCCATTAAGCATCAAACTCTTTCACTTTGCGAGATTCCTACTTACTCACTCGATTAAGTATCTCATACTCCACCGGTCCCAATCAGCTGCATTTTTGACGCTTGTTTTCAATATAAATCCAAAAGGATAATAGGATTTTCACTATCAACCCACGTGTTACGTCACACAAAAACTGCCGCTAAAATTAGATTAAACACTTTTTGGTTTATTATTCTGTGAATAATACACCTATGTATTCGCTAAGCAAAAAAATTTGTATAACACCCCCTCAAAAAAAAAATTTTTCCGTTTCAAGGTGCGTAGATTCCAAAAATGCAATGTCCGTCCGCCGTCCGCCGCATCACGTGTACCGGCTTCATTTTCGGTCTAAAAAAGTCGTTCTTTCGCACACATGCTCCATTTGGGCCCTAGTTGTGTCCCGAAACGTGTCAGCCCGAGCGGAATATACCCAGGGGTGTTATGAGTGAAAATGTGTATACAAATAGGTACTTTTTGTGCTTTAGTAACATGTTAGTAACATGAGCTTTTGAGGTATCGTTTTCCGTGTTTTTGGGGACGAGAAGACCGAATATGAAGTCGATTTTGACGAGTGGAAAATTGAGGTTCAGCTCCCAAAATTGATTTTGGTTTATTATTCTGTGAATAATACACCTATGTATTCGCTCAGCAAAAAATTTTTATAACACCCACTCAAACTTTTTTCTTTTCCGTTTCAAGGTGCATAGATTCCAAAAATGCAATGTCCGTCCGCCGTACGCCGTCCGCCGTCCGCAGTCCGCCGTATCACGTGTACAGGCTTCATTTTCGGTCTAAAAAAATCGTTCTTTCGCACACATGCTCCATTTGGGCCCTAGTTGTGTCCCGAAACTTTTCAGCCCGATCGGAATATACCCAGGGGTGTTATGAGTGAAAATGTGTGTAAAAATAGGTACTTTTTACGTTTTAGCAACATATTGGTAAAATGAGCTTCTGAGATATCGTTTTCTATGTTTTTGGGGACGAGAAGACCGAATATGAAGTCGATTTTGACCAAAGAGTGGAAAATTGAGTTCTACCAAATGTTCAGCTCCCAGAATTGATTTTTTATGAGTGAAAAACCTGGGAAATCGTCTGAAATCACCATCAGTTTGTATAATAACACTGGAAAAAGTGTCAAGACGTGGTTCAGGACGATTAAATGGCACTACCAATGATCAAAGATACTTTGAAGAAAAAAAAGGAGCGTACCTAATTTGTGTTTTAGGGGCCAAAATTGTAGGAAAAAATCAGAAATAGCTATTTCAATTATTTTACATGAAAGAAACAATAAATGAACAGCCAAAATTTCTGCAGTTATGTCCAATAGAATAATAAACCCATGTGACAAGGACTTTGCAGCGTTTTTTGTTAATACTCGCGCGCCAGATATTGTAAACTGTTCTATTAATTATGTGCATCAATTAAAAGTTTATTTTTTATTATCTGGGTTTTTCTTTCATGTTGGTTCTTGTTTTTGTTAGAACATTGTGGAACTCTTCCTCCCAACTCTGGCCTTAGCACACATAGGGGAATATTTTCCTTTGTACCTACTTTTTTGTTCTGCTTTCTCTAATTAGGTACCTGTATTTGTTTTGAATGGTGGGGGGGGGGGGGGGAACAGAAACCATCGTGGGCGCCCAACAACTCACCGAATTTCATCGCAATCGGATGAATGGTATATGAACGCATACGGGACAAACAAAGGAAGAAACGTTCAGTTTCAGTTTTATGTAAATATATAAGTAGATAAATACCTATATTTTAATCTTCTAAAAAACAGTTTATTCTTGTCGGTCGTAATTTCATGAATCCGATCTTCTCGTGCAACCAAGAGGGCGGCAGTGTCAAATAACGCGGTTACGTGCCTATTGTTCTAGAGATGATTGGCACTAACGAAGTTATCCGGTACCTACCTAAAATGAAATTCGATACTCCAGAAGTATTTGTAAGTCAAGTATCATCATCATGCATACAACAGTGAAGTTGGCTGGAATTCTCGAAGCAAAACTTGCTTTTCTCCACAAATCTATGGTATTTTCACAAAGCGATTATATTATATAACTTACTTCCACATGACCTTGTGAAACAAGAAAAACTACCTTTGCATTTATTTAAAAAATTAATCAAGGTGTACTATTTTAGTATACTATAATAGAAAATATTTTTGTTAGCCTACAGTGTTTAAAAAATAAAAAATAAAAATAAATTATGTTATTATGATTACTGTATCTATTCTAAACTGAAGTTATGAACATTTTTATGCACTATCTGGAAACTGTATTATAATAATATTGCTAATTACCAGGTTAAGGAAATTGTAACTAGGGTAAAGACGCTCCAGTTCCCAGCACAAGATTTTTCTTAAAGGGAACTGTTGCATTTGGCTTATGAAATGTATATTGTGTTATGACGAAATTATGAAAGAATAAATGCTTATTTAAAAAAAAAAAAAAAATTTCTGTAAGTTAACAAGGTTGAATACTAGTCAAAATTGCTGATTTATTATATCGTTTTATTACAGTTGCAGATGATTAATGATGACACACTATAATGATTGTCGTATGATGATTTTCGGTATTTACACACACTTCCATATGGTTTACATACACTTACCGTGACTGTTTGCTATTGACAAACCTCATTTCCCTCCATAAAACTACCATAATTTGTGGAGTTTTCAGGATAAATAACAGGAGAGGCTAACGCCTGCTCCTGATATTTGATTTGTATTAATCTATTCAAAACTGCTCGAACCACAGTGATTCATCAAAAGCCTCAATGTGATTCTCCAGTACGTTCAAAGTGTAACATGTAAAGAACCGGTTTCTAAAACACATCCCTGCGGTTCACCCTAATGATCTGATTGGTCAAGCGCTTTATTCAACAACCAGGTTGCAGACAGTGACAAGTGGCCTTCTCTTACTCCACCCCTGGAGAAATTAGTTATAATTCCCTGGAGAATTTTATTTTATGATACCATGGAGAATTATTATAACTCCAGGGAGAATATTATAACTGGAGAAATACAATCAAAATTATGCATACTTCTCCAATTACATTAATTAGATATACCTATAACAGTTTCTCTCTTTTTCCCTTTCTATATCGGTATTTTTATTACTATTATTATTATTATTATTATTATTATTGCTCTTTTCCCTCTGTTTTGAGCAGGTATTTTCACTCTTGTGAACTTACTTAGGTACCTACTCAGTTTCTAATGAACATAATCAAAACCAACATTGCATGATGATATTTCATTCAGTTTATCATAGTTAATTTTTCGCTTTCTGGGCACTTCACTCCTACAATTATACTTACCTATACATTATGATTATGATCAGACATCAACAAAATCAATGTTCGATTTTAGCGAATTTTCAAAGAAAATGAAGCTATTGCAATGGCTTCGAAATTTAAATAATATAAATTTTTGGAAATTTTCTTCATAGAAATCCGTTTCAGACCATTCTAAAACGATTCCTGAAATTTAACACTTTTTTATATGTATATATATATATTTATATATGTGTCACTCCAGACGATAACTCTCGATAGAATTGAGATAAACAGCTCAAATTTGCACAAAAAATCTATCTTGGCAATCGAAAGGCTAAGTTCGAAGATGGGCGAAATTGGCCTACTCTAAGGAGGGTTTTGGCGCATTTAAAGTGCGCAAAAATTACCCAAAAATCCCCAAAATGTTATTTTCCAACAAGTGACCCCTCATTTTAAAGGTTTTTGCACGCTGAAGACGATGGTGGAATCGGATTTTAGATATCTTGATCCGTTCTCAAATTAGAGCATTTAAAGTGCGCAAAAATTACCCAAAAATCCCCAAAATGTTATTTTCTAACAAGTGACCCCTCATTTTAAAGGTTTTTGCACGCTGAACACGATGGTGAAATCGGATTTTAGATATCTAAATCCGTTCTTAAATTAGAGCATTTAAAGTGCGCAAAAATTACCCAAAACAAGGATAATCTTTAAACTCTTACCCCCCCCCCCCCCCACCCCCTTAGAGTGGTCAGATTGAAAAATGTGTTAAGTATTAATTGAAGACGAGAGTTCGAAGCAAAAAAGGGGGAGGCAAACGATTAGTAAAACTCCTTCAATTTCCCATTTGACATATAATTGTTATGATACCTTCATAGATAGACAAGTACCGGCCCACGTATTACTAGAAGGAAGACGAAAGAAAAAATCTATTTCAAATTATTCAATTTAGGTACTAACAGTAGGAGGAAGAAGGTTAGGTAGGTATCTTATCAATTTATTATCAGTATCATACGAATATTTGATATTCAAAGGTAGGTCTTAACATGATAAAAATAATATCAATGAAGAAGGAAGGATCTACCTACCTAGTAGAGCAAATCTTGAACTGGTTTTAGATACCAGGCCTGAAATCGTAGTCAAGAGGAAAGGCCATTCAGAAGGAACAAGGAATCTACTCATAACAAACGGTAGAATCAGGATGGACAAAACGTACAAATTAAAATAAATACGAAGAGAATATACATAGAAAACCAAATTTTAGACCGAAGTTTTCCTTTATTCAAAACCATAGCCATTAATTCGAATATTTCTTTGAAAATTCGCTCATTAAGTCATGCTGCATGACTGGTTTTTTTAATCAATTACTTTCAAATTCTTAGTTATTCATTATTTGTACACATAGGTATATGCTAAACTTTTGATCCAATTTTAAAAAAGCAATGACTCATAATATACCTAACTAAGGTATGTATATTTGAATCTCAACAGCATTATAATTAATTCATTTCACTCTTGGTATTATGGAGTTAATCATTAAGCGCGCATCATACTTTCCTCTGAAAGACTGGAATTCAGGACTTGGTGGAAGTCGGGAATCTTGTACTTGATCCTTCTTGCCATACTCATCATATAAGCTTTAGTTTAGTAAAATTCACTTTTAAATATACATTTAAATAAGTAAGTATTCTAGGTTCTCGACGAGTGATTTGTGTGTAGAAAGCCTGATGTGCTCAATGATATACAAATTTTGGTGTTGCACTTCTGTCTACATGCATATAAAACTGGGATTCAGACAGAGAATTTGTGAAGTACCACCCACACCTGAAAATATCAAGAATATTAGGCTTTCGGTTTGGGCTGAATTTCTTAAAAGAAGCCCATATTACAAATTTGCTATTTATTTTCCGATTCCTCATTTTGAAAGATTTCCCAACACCGTCCTCGCTTAAGAAGTGTCTGCTTTTTCAAATCATGATTGTATAATAAATTGTAATTGTTATTCGTATTTGTTTGAAGGATGATCAAATGTTCACATGTAAAATTTAATTTAATTTAATTTTAATTAATTCATAAAGATATTTCAACTTCACTGGCTATCTCAAGTTCATTCTTGAAAATTGTCGGTGGGCTATTGCCCATTATAATGTATGAGTATTTTACTTTCGTTTTGCCAATAAACTTATAAAATTATTATAATAGTTACAATAAGAAATACAGCAGAACGTGTTTGTTTCCACAAACAATCAAGATGTATTAGCAATAAGTTAACGTAGAAACAGGAGATTCTGGTTTTTGACCGTTGATATTCAGACTAGGTGAAGGATGGGGATCTTGAGGTTCGGTCGAGAAATAAAATCAGATGGGTTTAGGCCGACGTTTCGATGTATTTGTACATCATCTTCAGGGCTGCAAGAAAGAACCGAAAAAAGGAATGTTACACTTAAGACTATAGCAAAACAGAAGTAGGTGAAATGCGATACAAATGTAGGGAAATTGCAGTAATTTGCAAGCACATGATACATAAGGTACCTACCTACGTTTGTAATGCAAATTACTGCAATTTCCCTACATTTGTATCGCATTTCACCAAATTCTGTTTTGCTATAGTCTTAAGTGTAACATTCCTTTTTTCGGTTCTTTCTTGTAGCCCTGAAGATGATGTACAAATACATCGAAACGTCGGCCTAAACCCATCTGATTTTATTTCTCGACCGAACCTCAAGATCCCCATCCTTCACCTAGTCTTAACGTAGAAAACCAATAGGAATTACACATAATTGTGGCCAACTTATATTTGGCTACACGTAGATGCGGTTTTATACTTTGCAAGACATTTTGATATTGATAAATCTTACTTCCCTCCGACGAAACCCGAATTACGGCCCTCGCTGCAGGAAGTTGATTGTTTGTGGGGGGTTGCAGGAGATAAGAAGAGAGGCAAACGCCTGCTCCTGATATTTGATTTATATTAATCTATTCAGAACACTAGGCGCTGCGGAGTTATAATTGATCCACCACTGCCGCACTGTCGTGAGGGCTGGTAGTTGCTTGGGGGAAGGACTATGAATTTTCTTTGTGCGTCCGCCCTTCTCAGGGCTCTTCCCCGCAAGGCCAGCAAAAAGCGGCTGCAGAGCACAATAATACCGAGCCTACGTTCCACAATAATTTGTTTTATGTTTTTCAAGGATGAACGTCGGAAAGACAAACGGCTGCTTTCCCCCCACAGCAAAGCTGACGGAGTAGCGCAGTAGCGGTGCGGTTCATGTGCCTGTACAAACCTTTCTTGAATTAAACTGTTGTAGGATGGAAGAAAAGTGCGACAGGTATTCAAGATTAACACGTTGCAAATGAGCTGGATCAGTCGTGCACCAAGAACCAACTGAAAATCCAAATTAGAAGTTCAAGTCAGCTCTGTTCACGCTAGCAGGGACTCCTCATCCAGCCGCTTTCATTCAAATTCAAACTTCTCAAGCGGTTAATCAAAGGTGGCACTCGTAATGGCAACTGTGGCCTCTTAAGGTTCTTACCATAACACTAATACTTATATAAAAGTACTTAAGGGGAGTCAGTACTTAGTAGTAATTTGGGGTTTTTCCGGTAGGTAGGAACATGTTGCCAAGCCTCTAATGGACCGATTTTGATAGTTAATTTTGGTGTATTATTTTCAGTAATGAACCACTGGAATCGAGCATGAAAAAAAAGCGTTGCCGTAGGGGCGTCTAGCCGCCAGTGACGGTACGTTTATTGTCGAATGAAATCTGGGGGACACCCCACAGACCCCCGGATTATACCAGTTTAGATCAAGGATCAAAGCAAGGAAACATGGAACATGTTTTTCGAATAGGTACATGATAACAGAGGATATGGAGATATGTAGAAAAACGTCTGCCAATTCGAGTAGGCAGTATAGCTTCCTCACTTGAATCACATGAACGTGTAGACTAGTTGGGTAGGTTCGTTATGATACGGGACCATCTGCGATCCAACCCGCGTGTACCCTCGCAATTTCATCTCTCTACGACTATTTTTCGCGTAATTAGAAGCGTTATAAGGTAACAGTCAACATTTCATGTTAGCGCATGCGGAGAGGGAAATTACATTAAGATTCCAATGAAGTTCATACGGAACCATCAAAGTATTATACTGATCGACCCTCCAAATGTGAACTCATTTCAACGATAATTAATGTAGTTATCCAAGCCCCAAGTATTTCACGTTTGCGCATGCGCAGACTAAACGATTTTCATGATTTTGAAACGGTACCATCTGCGATCCAACCCGCGTATACCCTCAGAATTTCAGCTCTCTACGACTATTTATAGCGTAGTTAGAAACGTTACAAGGAAATGGTCAACATTTCATGTTCGCGCATGCGTAGATCAAAGTTACATTACCATTCCAATGAAATTGATTTGGAACTTCCAAAGTATTATTCCTGACCGACCCTCCAAGTTTGAATTGATTTCAACGATATTTAGGGTAGTTATGGGTGTTCCAATTATTTCACGTTTGCGCATGCGCAGACGAAAGTTACGGTACTTTTTCAATGATTTTGGTATGGGACCATCTGTGACTCAACCCGCACCTTCCCTCGAAATTTCAGCCCACTTCGACCATTATTTCGGGTAGTTATGGGTGTTGCAAGGAATTACCACAGACAGACACGGAACCAAAAATAATATGTTCCTCGATGTCTGAAACGGAAAATGGTATTGGAAATTTTCATTTTGGAGGACATGAACTTTTTTTACTCAATCACGAATCCAAGGCTTCCCTGCCTTTGGTAGTGAGGAAGCAAAAAAAAAACCAGTCATGCAGCATGACTTAATGAGCGAATTTTCAAAGAAATATTCGAATTACTGGCTATGGTTTTGAATAAAGGAAAACTTCTTCCTCCTACTGTTAGTACCTAAATTGAATAATTTGAAATAGATTTTTTCTTTCGTCTTCCTTCTAGTAATACGTGGGCCGGTACTTGTCTATCTATGAAGGTATCATAACAATTATATGTCAAATGGGAAATTCAAGGAGTTGTACTAATCGTTTGCCTCCCCCTTTTTTGCTTCGAACTCTCGTCTTCAATTAATACTTCTCACATTTTTCAATCTGACCACTCTAAGGGGGTGGGGGGGGGGGTAAGAGTTTAAAGATTATCCTAGTTTTGGGTAATTTTTGCGCACTTTAAATGCTCTAATTTAAGAACGGATTTAGATATCTAAAATCCGATTTCACCATCGTGTTCAGCGTGCAAAAACCTTTAAAATGAGGGGTCACTTGTTAGAAAATAACATTTTGGGGATTTTTGGGTAATTTTTGCGCACTTTAAATGCTCTAATTTGAGAACGGATCAAGATATCTAAAATCCGATTCCACCATCGTGTTCAGCGTGCAAAAACCTTTAAAATGAGGGGTCACTTGTTGGAAAATAACATTTTGGGGATTTTTGGGTAATTTTTGCGCACTTTAAATGCGCCAAAACCCTCCTTAGAGTAGGCCAATTTCGCCCATCTTCGAACTTAGCCTTTCGATTGCCAAGATAGATTTTTTGTGCAAATTTGAGCTGTTTATCTCAATTCTATCGAGAGTTATCGTCTGGAGTGACACATATATATATAAATATATATATACATATAAAAAAGTGTTAAATTTCAGGAATCGTTTTAGAATGGTCTGAAACGGATTTCTATGAAGAAAATTTCCAAAAATTTATATTATTTAAATTTCGAAGCCATTGCAATAGCTTCATTTTCTTTGAAAATTCGCTAAAACGTCATGGGATTTCCAAGCCTCGGACCAGCGACCTAACGCAATGTCATGTAATACACGTCCTCAGCTGCTTTTGGCGTTTTTCGGGTTGGTAGAACCCCCTCGGCAGTTTTCGGCGGAGTGGGGTCTGGCCATGCTCTCCTCGGAGTTGGGTGGCAGGAGTGGGGTAGAGAGAGAACTGTGCGGGCGACGGGGAGTGGAGCCGAGTTCACCTGGACTGGACGCGGACGTTTTCCAGCCTGGATTACTCCCGTGAAACCATGTTCCATGTTAAAATTTTTATAACACTCCCTCAAAATTTGATGGTTTACGTTTCAAGGTACGTAGAATCCGAAAATGCAATAGAAAAATTTCTATCTGTCTACCGTAGGCCGTACTGGCCACTTTTCTTAGTTACCATGAAAAAAAAAAATTGATGAAATCCGGGTTATAGGTTCCGTTCGGGGTCTAGTTGGTCCTCGAAGTTCGACGTTACTGTCAAAATAGGGGTTGAAATTTTCAGAACGCCGTAGCTCGAAAACTTTCGATGGAAGGGTAAGGTTTTTTTTGCGTTATTAAATCTTTCTTGAGCTAAACAATAATTTTTTGAGACCACCCGGAGCATTGTACGACCAGACCAGCCGTTCGCGTGCACCAAAAAGCTTCGTCAACACGATCGTGAATCAAACAGTATAAATCCGGCTGGATATCATAACTAGGGAGCACGTGATTATAATCAAGGATGGCTGTATGAAGTCGAGTTGGTTGTTCTGCGATATTATTTGATTTGACAGGTGATGGACTATTGGATTTTGTTGGTAGGTACTTCTGAAACTTGAACAAACTTAGAAGTATTATTGATGGGTAAATTATTACACAATGGTAAATTATTACACAACGGCAAATTATTACACAACGTTAAATTATTACATAACGGTAAATTATTACACATCGGTTCATCTACCAAGAAGGGGCTGGATTTTGTTGATCGGCACTTTTGAAACTTGAACAACCGTTGAAACGTTATTGTTGGGCAAGTTATTACACAACGGTTCATTATACTTGATCATGAGGGTAGGCATTGACCACAGAAAGCAGTGACAGTAACCTTGAGTTGCTTATAGTGTAGGTAGGTAGGTAGGTAGTGCTTAATCAATGGATCAGTTTACATTCTTCAGGTATCCCAAGTTTTTTGCATGTACGACGTCGCCGAATATTTCAAGTCGAGAAAGGTCAGGTTTTTTTCCAAACCATTTCTCTGCTGGCGTTACATTAGTTGAGCTGCTGGAACAACGACTGAGAAGGTAAGATGAGGTATGTACAGCTTCTCCCCTAATTCCTTCTCAAGCTTGGATTCGTGATTGAGTAAAAAAAATTTATTTCCTCCAAAATGAAAATTTCCAATACCATTTTGCGTTTCAGACATCGAGGAACATTCTTGGTTCCGCGTCTGTCTGTCTGTCTGTATTGATGTAGGTACATACATAAATTTGCATTTATTTATATATATATTTATATATATGTTTTTTTCCACCACCCCCATCTTATGCAACGCACCAATGCGGCGCCACAAACCCCTCATCCGGTCATTTTTGAAATTCTGACGGCCGCTGAACCTAAGTAGGACCCTCGACATGTTCCCAAATTTTCGCCCAATTTGGATGATTCGCTTGGCCATGATCAACAAATAGATAACAAAATTACCTATCTACAAGAAACCATCTTTCTTCAAATGAAATGATATCACGGAATCCAGGATAATACTGAAATGACAACAAGCGGACATAGCCGAGTCTGATCGTGGAGACATGTTTCGCATTATTTGTTGGTGTGGGTAGTGAGGGAGGAATTAACAAGATATATATTAGATAATTTTCAAGAATTTGTTCCAATTTCCATTTCCTTTTCTATGATACTAGATATTATAATTTTGCTGTTTATACTAAAACCGCTTCAATACAAAGTACTCCAACCTATTGAGGTCAACTGTAATGATAACGAGAGAATGGATCGAAATCAACAGTGACAAACAGCAAATTTAAACATTGATAAATCTTGTTCAATTTTGATCAATTCTAGGTCAATTTTGATACTTAACGCGAAAATTACGGCGAGGTTATCAATACGCCAATCATAGCGAAGACAGCAATTATACCACGGGAAGTTATCTACCTAATAACTTGCAACTGCAAAGAAGTAATGGTCGTTAAGTTAAACCGATTGAATTCGAAATGGGTACAGACAAAATGCCAAAAGATAATTACTGAGATAAAAAGCAGTAAAAACCCGAAACGTTTTGCAGTGCTTACAAGTGCTTATCGGGCTATAAAAGTGAAGTGGAACGGGAAACGAGCTGAGCACGTAGGTTACCTATGAGGAGCGTTCATATAAAAACCGACAAGTCAAGGAAATCAGAATGTCGGGTAGAGACGAAAAACAGTTTTAACGTGTTGAAACAATAGTTTCAACTCTATGGTACTTGTGCCAGTGCTTACCAAGATTGGCTAAAACATGAAGTTTCAAATCAAATTCCGTTCGAAAGCTTTTTCCTCATGGAAAAATATCGTTATTCTGAGACACAATATGAGACCAAGTGAAAAGGTTATTTAAAATATTTAATATTTGTTATTTCAAATATTTAATATTTGTTATTTCAAATATTTAATATTTGTTATTTCAAATATTTAATATTTATTATTTCAAATATTTAATATTTGTAATTTCAAACATTTAACATTTGTTATTTCAAATATTTAATATTTGTTATTTCAAATATTTAATATTTTTGTCGTAAGTTCTCGATGAAGATCGACGACGAAGGGAAGTACTTGGTTTCAGTGTCGAGAAGAATCTTCGGGTATATTTTAGTGCAGGCAATTTAATTAAGAAGTTTCATGAACTAAATCAGGGGCCCACCTGTACAGGGTTACAAAGTACAGGTTTTTCTTGTTCCAAAATACTACAGCTCATGAGAAGGATTTAAATTCGGATATTTATTTATTTTGAAGATGAACGATTCAGGCAGGTATTTTTCATTTATCACAGAGAAAAATCGTTGGGTCTATTGCAACTCATGAATTACAGGCAACGTCAAGTGCTCAGTTTCTGGAATTGTCTTGGTACCTAACTAAAATTTTCTCTTGTCCGGTTTTTTAGTCGTACGTAAGTAGAAACATTTAGTCGAAGGAGCTTTCCCAATCATGTTTCATGTCATTAGAGGGCACTAAGTGAGGCGCGATTAATACTTCCCAGAATTGTGAGGATTTTTCATTAAATAAATTTTGTCTCATTTAGTACTGTCAAATAATTATTTATAACATTATTACTGTCAATTAATTATTTATACATCATTTGACTGAGAACCATGTGGTTAGACAATCAAGGTACTGATGCCACTCCGTGAGCCACCAAGCGAACTTGATAGCGATTTATTTTATTAGCAATAAAAAATAATAATAAACATCGTACTGATCGTCGACGAATTCATCAATACTACATTGTATGGTGATTATAAAATCAATCGGCACGTACCTTGCGCACACGAAATGTTTTCTTTGTTTCCATCAATCCACATTACCTACAAAAAAGGAAACATAAGTATCAACATGATGCGATAATACAATCGATGGTTGACCACCAAAGTGTTCAGGCATATAAAAGGATACAAAATACATAAGTAGGTAAGTATTATTTATTTTTAGTTTAAGATACGATTTTTTTTGTTCTGTAATATTTTTGTTTAACTAACTAGGTTTATTGCTTATTTTCCAAGATTATGCGAGGAAAGTTATAGCAAATTACTATAGATTCCGCTACAACTGCTACCACGAGCTCAAGTTTTGGTTTATTATTTTCAATAATGAGCCTTTGGAATCCAGCATGAAAAAAAAAAACCAGTCATGCAGCATGACTTAATGAGCGAATTTTCAAAGAAATATTCGAATTAATGGCTATGGTTTTGAATAAAGGAAAACTTCGGTCTAAAATTTGGTTTTCTATGTATATTCTCTTCGTATTTATTTTAATTTGTACGTTTTGTCCATCCTGATTCTACCGTTTGTTTATTACGTAATTGTACTAAGTGCTTATTTATTTGATCGCTGTGGGTTCATATTAGGTAGGATAGGGTAGTTAGGACTTTTGACTTACCTACTCAAGAGAGTGCAGTAGGTAAAGGAGTTGTTATAGAAAATCATGAGTGCTTCAAGTGCAGGTTGTTTTTCATGCAGGCTCAATCTTGAAATAAACTATGAAGGAAGGATGTGGTTTCTGGAAGGATCACTTGGAAGAACATGTGGGTGCTACGTTGAAATATTGTTCTATTCTAGTATTCAACATTGAGTGGACCTGAAACTGCTTGAGAATTATTGGAATCGAAAGTTGCCTGTACGGATACATCGCAACTTTCCATTCCACGTTATGGTTCACGATGTAAACAGGACCAATGGTGCAGTATAATTCGGATCGGTACCTAAGCACCTCTCATGTGATTTCCATATCTGACCACTCTAAGGGGGTGGGGGGGGGGGGGGGTAAGAGTTTAAAGATTATCCTAGTTTTGGGTAATTTTTGCGCACTTTAAATGCTCTAATTTAAGAACGGATTTAGATATCTAAAATCCGATTTCACCATCGTGTTCAGCGTGCAAAAACCTTTAAAATGAGGGGTCACTTGTTAGAAAATAACATTTTGGGGATTTTTGGGTAATTTTTGCGCACTTTAAATGCTCTAATTTGAGAACGGATCAAGATATCTAAAATCCGATTCCACCATCGTGTTCAGCGTGCAAAAACCTTTAAAATGAGGGGTCACTTGTTGGAAAATAACATTTTGGGGATTTTTGGGTAATTTTTGCGCACTTTAAATGCGCCAAAACCCTCCTTAGAGTAGGCCAATTTCGCCCATCTTCGAACTTAGCCTTTCGATTGCCAAGATAGATTTTTTGTGCAAATTTGAGCTGTTTATCTCAATTCTATCGAGAGTTATCGTCTGGAGTGACACATATATATATATATACATATAAAAAAGTGTTAAATTTCAGGAATCGTTTTAGAATGGTCTGAAACGGATTTCTATGAAGAAAATTTCCAAAAATTTATATTATTTAAATTTCGAAGCCATTGCAATAGCTTCATTTTCTTTGAAAATTCGCTAAAAGAAAAAGTTAATCCCCCCCCCCCAAATTAGATGGTTTACATTTCAAGGTTTTTAAACTTAACCCTTTCACTACCATCGGGACAAATCGGGACATTCTACCTTTGAAAATTCGTAGAGGAGTGAAAAATACTCCGATTTCCGTGCTTCCACGTCCCAGCTGTACTGACAGGTCCCACAAACACGATAGTAAATCGAATGGCCGCCAGAGTACACCACACGTGGCGGCAGGGTAATTCTTATCAGTCACGCTGTGTTTTTCTGCGAGGAAGGTCAACACAAAGTACCCCCTTCTTGCAAAGCTTCACCCAGGGTGAAATTCCGTTTTCCCTTTCCGAAAACTGAACGATTGGCAAGTCCATCTATACTACTAACTACGAAAACTAAAAAAAGTTGTTGTCCCGGGGGTTCTTGATACCGATTTTGCATGTTTCCTTGAACCTGTTAGCTGTGTTGGATGTTGCTCTTGACTTTGCAATATTGTCTATCTATCTGGTCATTTTGAAGCTAATTACTAGACAGACGACGGTAAAGTAGGTAGTTTTGGTCATTTAGAAGCTAATTACATACTACTGAGTGCCGATAACCGCAGATACACCAATATACCAGGTATCGTATGGTTATCTGGGGTCAGTCCCAATTTGTCCCAGCTGTATTGTTCCTCCCAAAATTTTATGTGAAATCCTATGTGTATGTATCTGTGTTCTTGTCCGATTAGGAATGTGGTATTTGAGCAGTTCTATGTTCTGGATCTTTCTACGTGTTCCTTCATGGATCTACATGTTTTTGGAGTACCTATCTTCGTTTTCCTCTGTGAATCCATGTGTTCATTGTATTGTTCCTCCCAAAATTTTATGTGAAATCCTATGTGTATGTATACTTGATTTTATTAAATTTTTTCGAACGAATATTACTGTTTTATTCACTTGTATTGCCAAAGGGACTGGTCCGGGACATTCTTGAAAATACTAATGGGACATTGGATAGCACTCCCGAACCAGAGGCACAGGTCCTGGGACATATCTCTACTACCAGTGGGACAACATTTGGTGCCGTGCCCTACAACTGGGACAATTCTGTCCCGGCCCTCTAAAATTCGTCCTAATGATCGGAATGAGTTCAAATTTGATGTGTGTCATACTGAAGCACTCCTAAATCGATTACAACCCAAACATCGGCGGGGAAAAATGCGTATCTCTACGCGGTAGTGAAAGGGTTAAAGATGGTTAGTAGTATTTAAAATTTGTATTTAAAATACTAATAAATATTACATTATTTAAATAAATAGTACATTATTCGTATAATTATAATTTATTATTTTATTTTTATAATTTTTTTATTTAATTTATTTAATAATTTATTAATTTAATAATAATAATTTAATAATAAATTAATAATTTAATAATAATTAATAATAAGCTTTTTAATAATTATATTTATTATTAAGTCAGATCGCTTCGCCCTCTCACCCTGAGTATTAGGCATTATGACTCATGAGCCCTATTTGGGTTCTTCCTATGACATGGTACTATGAGTTAAGGAGGTTTCGACAAGAATATGGCCACCCCATGCGCACACTTGTAAAGCTCTATTCTGAGCCGAATTAACCTGGCCAGAACTTGAGAAATGGCAATTAGTCGAATGTTTTGGTCATATAGGTACCTACCTACCAGTACCAAGGACAATTTGTTTTCAATTTCAAATCTTGCATTAGGTACTTCCGAAACGATTTCCAAGATGGAGTAGGTAGTAGTGGTGGTGGGGTCTGAAAACGGTTGGGCACCAGACCAGAACACAAAACCAACAGATATATGTCTACCCTTCCCTTATTTACTGATTGAGTGATATTCAGCCACCGAATTCATGTGCTATAAAAATATAGTAAACTAAAATATAACAAAACAATGACCCGTCGGCCGGTATCTACTTGAATGGAGTAGCTATTGACTTGAAGCTAGGTAGTTATCTGTGTGTTAGCACACCGATCAGTCCACAAGACTACAAACAGCAAACAGGACAAAATGCATGTATGTACCACAAATACAAATCTGTCATCAGCACCGGAACGAACGCAAAACGCACACAATTTGACGCAAAAAATTAAAAACTGACGACTGACTCAACAGAGAAAGCGAATATAATTCACGAGACAACAAAAACAAATCGGAAGATGAAGAAGCATCTTGTATCGAGATGACAAATTGAATCGAAGTGATTGAATCGATTGTGAAAACGAACGATTTTGGAGTAGAAATCAGATTTTGGGGACAAGGCCCAAAGTGGGCGTAGCCAACAACATTTTTACTCGACTAAGCATGCGCGGATGGGCCATTTTTCTCAGTTGCCATGGCGACACTAGGTCCCAGGACCCAGAACCTACCTGCCAGTTACAGGAGCCTAGGTTTCGATTTCGATTGCATGACATTGATTAATGTCACTTTATTCCGATAACACGCTTGGTCTATGGAGCACACCATGGATGCTCTACTAGAATATTGAATAGCCACAGAGTTTCCATTCCATAGCCAGAGAGATCTGGCGAGTCGCTGTTGAACTTGGTGAAAAATGCTAGGTACAGTGTATGGAGGGAAATTCACATGCCAACTTTTACTCCTAGTGTTTTTGGGTGCCGGGGCAGTGGATTATGAAAGAGAACAAACTGCTAATCGACTGTAGAATCCGAAAATGGAATAGTCAATAAAATTATGTTCTTCCGACGGACGCAGTACTTTCCTGGTCACCATACAATAAAGTGTAATTATTTGGACGTTTTTGGAATTCCATTTGCAGAATCTACATCCCTTGAAATGCAAACAAACAAATTTTTAATTTTTACATGCTGGATTCCAAAGGTTCATTACCTATTAAAAATCATAAAAATCATCAATTCATCGAATTTAATCAGGCACCTTTTGTAGTAAGCCATTTTACGATGTGGAATAATCAAATAAAAAATAAACCTTCAGTTTACCACCAATTTGGTGGTTGAAATTGGTGGCAAACTGAAGTTTTATTTTTTGTTTGATTATTCCACATAATAAAATCATGTTTTCATAACTGCTGTGCTCAATTATTTGGTGGCATTTGATGCATAATTTGAATGCCATAAACTTTTCTTCTATGAATAAACCAAAAATACCTACCAATACCACCTACTTATACCTACTCTAGGAGTATGGGGTTTATTTCAGAATCAGCGCAAAATTCCCTATTAACTATAAATAGTGACGGTTAGTTTTTTCCAAAAATTTCCCATTTCGCCCTATGGTGTTAGTGGTGCCATGGAGAGAACCAGGTCTCTATTTTCATGTCAAATTCTGGGGTCATTTGAAATTTTATGATCTAATATTCGGCAAATATTAACAACTTGGCAAACTTTGTCAAATAGTTGAATAGAAGTTGATCGCGAAATCTAATGCATTGTTCCATTAGAAGTAAAACTACATTTATTAGAAGGCGCCATTAAAATTACCAATTGAACACTTCAAGGTGATTTGGGAATCTGGCAATTTGATGTTTGCGGCCGGAGGTTTATTGTTTGGAGGACGATAGTCTTTCCACAATGGAAAATGGGTTCCCGGACGAATAAAATTAGTTGAAGCTATTGCACAATTATTTTTTGGGCATCGCCGTGTTAATGAGTAAACTTGTGATTTTATTGATTTTTCGCTTCAGTTGAATGAGATTCGCTTGTGATGAATTCATTATTGATTTTGTTGTCTGTGGTAACCGCCGGGGTCGGTCTGTCGTGCGGTGACGCCAGGTCGCCGTTGTGGCCTGCAACGTACACCGCGTCGGGAAGGATCGTCGTGCCGAAAGCCGGCGTCGACGAGCCTTTTGTAGCGTACTACGACGCCACCTTCAGCAGCAGCAGGATCGACTACTGGGGAGGTCACGTCAAGACGTTTCAAAGCAACGCCGAAGCCCCAGGGCACATGCTGCGCATCGTACCGGCCATACCGGGGACGCAGCATAAAGTGCAGTCCTGCTTCAGTCAGAAGGGAACACCAACGGAACCCATCGTCCCCCAAACTGTACTTCCCGACTTGAGAAACTACAAGTGCGCCGATACCGAAATCATAGATGGAGTCCCTAACCAGAAATGGGTCTTTCACGAGAAACGGTTCATGAGGAATATACAATACACTATGATTATCAAATTGGATTCTACGATAAATTACATACCACTGCACTTTGAAGCAAAAGTCCAAGACTTGCTGTTAAACACAGTTTCCGATCATTATTTCATATATTACGACACCTACAACACTTCACTTCAAGATACTCCAAGTTGGAAGTCAGAAATCGATGAAATCCGCTGTACCCCGTACTCCAATTCTACTGCAAAATCGATAAATTACTTTAATCCGATGTCTGAGTATGTTTTGAACACCGATGATCACCTTGCTGATGAGTGGGAGGAGTTTAAGAAGAAATACAGGAAAACGTACGTTGGTTTGGACAACCATATGAGACTGTTGAATTTCAAGCACAACTACAGGTTCGTGCATTCGGTGAATAGAGCTGGGTTGTCGTATAAAACGAGGATCAATCATTTTGCTGATTGGAAGGACGAGGAGTTGAAGGGGCTGAAAGGGAGGTTGAGTGCGGGTGGGAGTAATAACGCGTCGGTGTTTGCTGTCGATGAAACAGCTGGAAAGGACGTGCCGGCCAGTTTGGACTGGAGGCTGTACGGAGCCGTGACTCCTGTTAAAGATCAGGGCATGTGCGGTGGAGGATGGGCATTCGCGGCGACCGGGGCGTTGGAGGGAGCCAATTTCCAGCGCACCGGGTCTCTGGTCACTCTGTCCGAACAAGCTCTGATGGACTGTTCCTGGGCTTACGGGAACGCCGGATGCGACGGCGGTGACGATTTCAGAGCGTTCCGGTGGGTTTTGAATCACGGAGGGCTCCCTTCGTCGGAAGACTACGTGGCGCAAGAAGGTATCTGCCGTTCGGATCAGCTGACGCTCCAAGGACCGATCTCTGACTACGTCAACGTCCCTAAAGACGCGGTCGCTCTGCGAACAGCCCTGAGTGAAGCCGGCCCCGTATCGGTATCCCTGCAAGTGTTGCCGAAGTCGTTCATATTCTACTCTCACGGCGTCTACTCCGACTCAACCTGCAAGAGCGGTCCGCAAGACCTCGACCACTACGCGCTCCTTGTCGGCTACGGCGAGCTGAGAGGTGCGAAATACTGGTTGGTGAAAAATTCGTGGTCCGCGCTGTGGGGTAACGACGGGTACATACTCATCGCCGTCGAAGATAACATCTGCGGTGTAATGACCAGCCCCACGTTCGTTTTAATTTAGTAAAAATCACGTTTTATTTCACACCGAACATGTAAAATCACTAAAGTGTTATTTCCACTGGAATTAGAAGTGAAATTATCATAATTTCCAGAGGAATCCGTCGTCACTACCTGGTAGAGTACTGGAGACGAGCGCTTTCTATGTGAGGACATCATCATCAGGCCATCCAGATACTACAGTCAGCTCGTCCCTATTTGTGTGAAGAGGGGGGGGGGGGGGGTTAACAAGAAGTGAAAGGAGGTGAAAGGTGTTTTGGCGTTAGAGGAACAAAGGAAGAGAAGGGTTGTGAAAGGTTGTTCATCTGCCCTGTCTAATGGGAATCTAATCCTATTTAAGTTGGTACGTTAACTGATGTCATTACAACGATAACTGATGTACTTTCAACTATAACTGATGCCCTTACAACGATAACTGATGTCCTTGCAACTATAACTAATGTCCTTTCAACTATAACAGATGTCCTTACAACGATAACTGATGTCCTTACAACGATAACTGATGTCCTTATAACTTGCTCGCCTCCAGTACTCGACCAGCTAGTGACGACGGATTCTTCCGGAAGGTTTGCCAAGTACAACCACGTTTTCGTGACGCGTAAGTAGTGCCACAAAATGTGCTGGCATGTTATGTAGCTGCCCCCAGACGAGGACCCCAATAAACAACAATAGGCAAGACAACTTATTTGTTTACAGTAATTCATTCAAAATCCACTACTGATTTGAGAAATTGCACTTTCGTATCAACACTGATTGTACATCTTGCATTCAACAAACATCTGTTCTTTTTTTTCCGCAAAAACAACATCCGTCAGTATTTACAATTATATTAAGGGGATAACTACAGATTCTATTATATTTCACCTATACATGTACCAAACTTCAAATTTCAATTAACATGTCCAGTAACATACAATATGTGGGGATAAGCAGTAGCTAAGGACGTAGTAGGTAACGTATACCCATTTCTGCGCTCAGCTCTTCAATATCTTGTTACTTGGGACTTCAGTTTCAGATTTTACGATAGTTGAAATGAGTAACTTTATACTCACCTAATTATAAGTAAAGATATTTTATGAAAGAATTTTATTGACACAACATTAATGAGAACTCATTGAAAAACATTGTGGTCGGCATCGTCTACTTATTGCAAAATAATAGGTAGGTTGAATGTTTCAGATTTGAGATTATTACCTGATTTCAGGATAAAATTGCATGAAAGCAAGGTTTATATTTATGTGGTTCATATTTTGACGATTGGAATGTTTTGAATGAATGCATCAACTTGTGAATCCCAGTAACATAAATATTTTCAGATTGATCTATGACTAATCGATAACTTGTTATCAGATCGAAGGGATCATACTTGTTGTTTTAAAGCTGTTCCTGTTCGTCCGTTATGTTTAGACTCGTTCCAAAATTTAAAGTTTTCCGAACCGATAGGTAAGTACATGAATTTTCAAATTTGGAACAAAAATTTTCGAGTTTGTGTTTAAAAATGGTAATTTGATCATGAAATTACAAAAACTGAACAGAGATGTGAAACTGTATTGCAAAAATGTGATCTAGAATGCACAGGATTTATAAAGGTATTTGAACCTAAAAAATGTCGATTTGAGAGAGGGAGCCATCGCTTAAAGTAAAATTAAATAATAAATATTACATTAAAATAGGGCCTTTCGATAAGGTAAGTCAGGATAATAAACTGGTGAGTATAATGAATATTCATATGCGTCGCGTGAATGTTCTAGGTAGTATGTGATAGGGAAGTGATTAGACGGATTTAGAAGAGGAACGGAAATTTACACTCTAACCAGTTTTATTGAGGAATCACTATGTAATTAATATTGTAGGAGCTTGGGAATTCACGGAATTCAAATATAATCACACTGAATTTCATAGTCAAGGAAAATTATTATGTACTATCTCGCGTAGCATAATGTGGATAGGTGCCTGCTTAAGATCGCAGGTACTGACCAAGTATTTCGGTCCACATTATGTTGTAGGTAATAACCATAGTTTAGATTATTGTTGAAACGTTCAATAAAAATGTTATATAATTTAGAACGCGCTCGAGCAATTAATTGTGAACTATTTACCTCTGGAATTAGTCGATAAGGAAATCCCAACCAGCCAATACGAATGCAAGAAAATGATAGGTAATACTTCGGTAAGAAATAATACCTGCACAACAGTAAGTGAAATTATGCAGGTACATACCTAGGTAAAATTTCATCACGTAGTAATTTTACTGAAAAATCATAGCAGTTCAAATCTTAACCAGGAGCAATTTATTCACTTCGAAGTGAGAAATAACGTATTCACGTCGTGATTCATGAGAATTTCATATGGATGGCGAGTAACTAACAATAGAACTCCTTCTAAAAACACGGATTTTCAGTCTTTTCTAGCCATTCCTAGCCATGGAAGTAGCATCCTACTTCCATGTCCCTAGCTAACCTCACAGGCTATGAAAAAAGAGTATATTTGGCTAAGCAATGAAAAAAGAATAGGGTACGAAATTATGGAGCCAAAAGGAGTATATAGATACTATAAAAAGAGTACGTCTGGTGACCCTAGTTATGGGTGAAAAATGGTTGTAAAAATAGGGGTTTTCGAGGGTTTTTGAGGTTTTAGTGAACACGAGCTGGTGAGGTATCATTTTCCATGTGTTTTTTTAGGGCGAGGAGACAGAATAGGCTGATTTTGACCGAAGAGTGAAGAACTGAGGTTGTAACGAAGGTTAAGCTCCCGAAATTCATGTTTTATTAGTCAAAAACGTGGGAAATCGTCTGAAATCACCATGTATTTGTATAATAACACTATAAGTAGTATCAACAGGTGAATCAAGACAATTAAATGGTACTATCAATGATCAAAGATGATTCGTCAAAAATAGGAGCCTAATTCTTCTTTTTGGGGGCCAGAATTGGTGGAAACCATAAAATTGATATTTCAATTATTGCAGATTATAAAAACAATAAATGTATTTCCAACATTTCTGTAGGTACCTATGTCCAATAGAATTACGCACCTTGAACGTAAAAGAAAAATTTTGAAAATTTTTGCTGAGCGAATATAGCTGTACTATTCACAGAATAATAAACCAAAATCCAATTTTGTTACATGGTTTCTGTTTGCAAAGACTGAAAAAAGAGGGAAGGCCAGCGTTCTACTCATTTTTTGGTGATATTTCTCACAGACTGATTTGTGGTGTACCATTTTACTCCTGCTCGAAATATTTTTGAAACGCTTGTTCCACAGATAAGTACCTTGTTACTGGAAACTGTAATTCGACAAAACAACGTTAATTTTATGCAAAACGTACGTACCTACTCGTTGTGAATTGTGTTTGACAAATGGAATTCGAAAAAGATTTTTTCTTCTAATTGTTGCCTCCAAAATACCTACCTAGTGTTTTTTATTTCTGCGATATTTTCGAAAGACGAGTGGAGCTCCTACTCAACTCCATTTGAACTATTAATAAAACGCTGTTCCACTGATTATTCAGTTGATTCAGTTTAAAAAATATAGTTATATAAAATTCCACAATGGCAACAACAAAATTGAGTTTGAAAAAGTTAACTGACCTAATAAAATCTTATTTTTATTATCACAATAAATTCAATTTGATGATTGTATGTACTAGTTCATAAAACGACCTAACAACATGACCTATTTATACGTATATATGTATATATATATATATATTTTTTTTTTTTTTTCACCAAGGATATACGCTTTTTTGGAAGGGGGAATCTGGTAACCCTACCCATAACACACCTCGGTGTATTCCGATCGGGCTGCCGACCTTCGGAGCACAGCTAGGACTTTGTTCTGGGGGCAAAAGTCCACAGTTGAAAGGATGCGGAGATTTACATTAGGTTTGTTCCATCCGAGCGAGTTCAGTAGAACGTATTATGCGCAGATCGATCCGCGCATAAAACTGTGTTCCTACCGTGTCGGTTCCATGAACCCAAACTTCTACTTTCTACATCGACTGTACCGAACCGTGTTCCTTCCGCGTCAAGTGCAGAACAGTCCCGTACCGAGTGCGACACTTTTCCGCACTCACGGCGATCGAGTTATTTGAAGTGAACCCAAGAGGTAACAGTCTGTAACCTCCCCAAAATTCATTTGTTCTGTTGGTGCCGTGTCGTGACCGCCGTTACCGTGACTTGTGCTCCAATTCAATTCTGAGAGCCAAAGAAGACTGAGAACCAAATTTGCGTTCCTACCGTCATATTTTCGAACTCGCACTCACTCGCACTCGTATCTGCACCTACCCCCACCCCATTCGGTTCCGTACTGGCGGGTGTCGCACTGATGAACTCGCACTGACGCGGATGGAACAAACCTATTATTGTTTATACGTTGCAGTTTGATTCTTCGTAGGTGATGGTGGCAAGTAACCTATGGTTTGATTATGTTGCCTGATAATTGTATTTCGACTTCCATGAAATGGCATAAGACTGAATTTTAAAACACTCGAGTCGTTTTACACATATGAGCACTCGCGATGGGTCTTTTTGGCCCAAGCTACTTTAAATTCAAGTTTTGTGGGTAAAAAGGTTACAAAACCAAAAAACAGACACATATTCTGAATGAGGGGCCAATTTTCTCTATTTAAATAACAACATTTCCACATTGAGATCATTCTTGGTATTTTTAAATTAAGCTCGAATATCACATGCCATTCACCCATATTTTCACTGTAGTCCCAACTTTGAGCGTCATTTACCTATATAGAACCTAATAATTCTCTGAATTTTTTATCGAAATTTTCATTGTTGAAAAATCACAGAATGAATGGTGTAGGGCAATAAACCCAAGAGGGTGCACGTAACGATGCACTAAAAAATCTTAATTTTTTGGGGTTTTCAGTCTCCAAACTTGATGAAATTATCTTATTTTATACTCTAGCAGCTCTCATCATTCATAATAATAATTAATTCGTTTCCGTAATTCCACTTCGCTCGTCAAACCTTCGTTTTGTTCAATACCCAGTTCAATATTGTTTTTTCATGAAGATTATTTTTTTGTGATTGTTTTTCGAGCGTTCTTATTGTTAATTTTTGATCCCTCATTACTCTATCAGTATGTTTGTTCTAGGGTAAACAGTGGAGTTCTCATTTCCTCAACTTTTGTGATAATTTTATTTTGAGGGTTCAAATCTTGCTTTGTTCAGTGGGTATTATTGTGCTTGTAACCCTATGTCATGCAAACAAAAGGTTTAAATTTGTCGTGTGGAGCATAGTAAGACTTGCTCCTTGTTCTAGTTATGTCACTTTCAGGGACCAACCCGTCGTCATCCGGAATATTGGAAATTCACAATTTTGTCGCTCTAATTCTTGTAAAAGTTCATTATCACTCACAAAAAGTATTTTTTTACATTTTCTGATGGAGTGTTCAATGGAAAAAAGAGCAAGCAGTCACAAAGGTACCTCCGTCAGAATAAGTTACGAGATCACTCGCGTCGGGTCAAAATATCTCGTTTGCCTATCAAACATTACTCTTTGGACTGGTGAATCATACTGACAGGTGCGTCTAGCCGACTTGGAGGATTAGCAAGTGGTTTGGAGAGGAGAACAAGCATTGTTCCAAAAAAATATTCACCTTAGGCTCGGGTCACCATGACCCGAAGCGAGTGCTGAAGGGTTAATTAAGAACGAAGAGATTTTTTTTGTTCAGTTAGGCACCTCATCATCAAAATATGTATGTATATATTAGTTACCTTTCAATACTGGTAGATCCAAGAATACGGGAGGTGAAATTTTTGCAGGCCGAATCAACTCACAGAACACCAACGTACAAAAATTATACGAACTGAGTAACTCGCGAAGGAACTGTGGAAACCCATTTCAATGTAAAACGGAGCTATTAAAAAGTTGTATATTTCCACTAATACACGAAAAAATCGAAATTTATTAGAATTAAAATTAGAATTCATGTTCACAGCTTCAGGGCTCAAGGCCCCACTTAGCTCAAGGCCCCACTTAGACACTGTACAACAACACAATTACAAAAATACAAATTGCCGATGGCGCTAATAGAATTACTTACTTCTTTTTTTTCTTACACAATACATATTTTAAAAAAGGCGAAAACGAATACAAAAAGTTGTTATTTGTTTGTTACTGATGATGGTTTGATCACCAAAACCGGTATAACAGTGTATTTTTCGCGTTTTTCGACAATTATTGGAAATGGGAATAGACAATTTTTCTTTTAGTTACTATTTGTTACTGACGATGGTTTGATCACCAAAACCGGTATAGCAGTGTATTTTTCGCGTTTTTCGAGAATTAGTGGAAATGGAAATAGACAATTTTTCCTTTAGTTACATACTATTTGTTACTGACGATGGTTTGATCACCAAAACCGGTATAGCAGTGTATTTTTCGCGTTTTTCGAGAATTAGTGGAAATGGAAATAGACAATTTTCCTTTAGTTCCTATTTGTTACTGACGATGGTTTGATCACCAAAACCGGTATAGCAGTGTATTTTTCGAGTTTTTCTTGTATTAGTGGAAATGGGAATAGACAATTTTTCTTTTAGTTACTATTTTTTACTGACGATGGTTTGATCACCAAAACCGGTATAGCAGTGTATTTTTCGCGTTTTTCGAGAATTAGTGGAAATGGAAATAGACAATTTTCCTTTAGTTCCTATTTGTTACTGACGATGGTTTGATCACCAAAACCGGTATAGCAGTGTATTTTTCGAGTTTTTCTTGTATTAGTGGAAATGGGAATAGACAATTTTTCTTTTAGTTACTATTTTTTACTGACGATGGTTTGATCACCAAAACCGGTATAGCAGTGTATTTTTCGCGTTTTTCGAGAATTAGTGGAAATGGAAATAGACAATTTTCCTTTAGTTCCTATTTGTTACTGACGATGGTTTGATCACCAAAACCGGTATAGCAGTGTATTTTTCGAGTTTTTCTTGTATTAGTGGAAATGGGAATAGACAATTTTTCTTTTAGTTACTATTTTTTACTGACGATGGTTTGATCACCAAAACCGGTATAGCAGTGTATTTTTCGCGTTTTTCGAGAATTAGTGGAAATGGAAATAGACAATTTTCCTTTTAGTTACTATTTGTTACTGACGATGGTTTGATCACCAAAACCGGTATAACAGTGTATTTTTCGAGTTTTTCTTGTATTAGTGGAAATAGACAAATTTTAAATAGGTAACTCCGTTTTCTTTTTTTGTACACAATTATCATCAACTGTCAGCATGGCCCATAACATTTCGCGCAGTTAATCCCGCTGATAAAATACCGAGGCGATTGGAGAAGAAACTCGAACTCCAGAAAACAAACCCCGAAATTCAGTGGACAAATTTTGACGGACTAATAATTTGTTTAGTGCTGCCACAGACCTGCAACTCCCACGCCCTACGGTAAACTGAGTAACCTTCTTCTGACTCCAGAGGAAGGCGCTGTCTGGGTGGAGACTTCACACACCTACCTGAGCGACCTTTGGCTACTTGGAAATGTGAAGAACACCCCTGTCTTCGTCGACCGACAATGCGCACAACCAACCGCGCACACCACACATGTCCAGTTGGTGTTCCAAGAAGGGATCCCTAAGCAACAACTGTCAACTCCAGCCCTCAAACAGCACAACTTTTTTCACTTCCAGTAGTTGGAGTTGATAACCTCGGGGGCTGGGACGTAGATAGGTACTGATTTTGTAAAGAAAACTTTTGGTTCCTCCCCTCACACTAAAATCCTACCTACCAGTGAAACTGGTTTTATTATTCTGATCCAAATGCCAATCGATCCAATTTTCTCTACGTTTTGGTTTATTATTCTGTGAAAAATATACCTGCGTATTGGCTCAGCAAAAATTTTTTTGAACACCCCCTCAAAAATGTTTTTTTACGTTTCAAGGTGGTAGATTCCAAAAACTCCGCAACTATTATCTTTGATCATTGACAGTGTCATTCAATTGTCTCCATTCACCTGCTGATACTACTTCTAGTGTTATTATACATAATTTATGGTGATTTGAGACTATTTCCTGGGTGACTCATAAAAAATGAATTTTGGGGGCACAACCTTCGTTACAACCTCAGTTCTTCACTCTTTAGTCAAAATCAACTACATTGTTCGGTCTCCTCGCTTTAAAAAAAAAACATGGAAAACGATACCTCACAAGCTCATGTTCACCAAAACCTCAAAATAAAACCTCGAAAAACCCTATTTTTGCACCAATTTTTCATCTATAACACCCCTGGGTGTATTCCGATCGGGCTGCCGAACTTCGCAGCACAACTAGGACCCAAATGGAGCCCGTGTGATTTTAGACCAGAATTTAACTGAATTTAAGGCTAAAACTTTGTTAGGACCTCAATTCTTCGCTCGTTGGTCGAAATTGACTTCACATTCGGTCTTCTCGCCCTAAAAACATGAAAAACGATACCTCACAAGCTCATGTTACTAAAACACCAAAAACGCCACAATGTCCTTGTCACATGGGTTCTACTGGACATACCTACAGAAATGTTGGCTGTTCATTTAGTTTCTTTCAAAATGCAATACTTGAAATAGCTGTTTTTTATGGTTTCCACCAATTTTAGCCCCCAAAACACGAATTAGGCTCCTATTTTTGACAAATGGTTATCTTTGATCATTGATAGTGCCGTTTAATTGTCTTGATTCACCTGTCGATACTACTTCTAGTGTTATTATACAAATTTATGGTGATTTCAGGCAGCTTCCCAGGTTTTTGACTCATAAAAATGAATTTTGGGAGCTGAACCTTTGTTACAACCTCAATTCTTCACTCGCTGGTCAAAATCAACTCCATATTCGGTCTTCTCGCCTTAAAAAACCTGGAAAACGATACCTCACAAGCTCATGTTCACTAAAACCTCAAAAAACCCTCGACAAACCCTATTTTTGCTCCCAGTTTTCACCCACGACACCCCTGGGTGTATGCCGATCGAGCTGCTGAGCTTCGGAGCACAACTAGGACCCAAATGGAGCCTATGTGCGGGAAAACGACGATTTTAGAGCAAAATTTAACGTAAATTTAAGGCTGAAACTTCGTTAGAACCTCAATTTTCCACTCTTTCGTCAAAATCGACTTCATATTCGGTCTCCTTGTCCTAAAAAACATGGAAAACGATACCTCACAAGCTCATGTTCACTAAGACACAAAAAACCCTATTTTTACACTTTCTACACAAATGTGTGAGACACTCATTTTAACCCTTAGAACTCCATAATACTAATAATAGGTGTGTTTGGTAAGGCTTCAGTTGTGCAACCTTGTACCTACCTTGTACTAAAAGGATGTAGAACTGAATTATGTCTCCAAATTACACGAAAGAACCTTAGTCGCAAACGACCAATGATGAGAGCAAATGGAAAAGAAAATATTTTTTAAAGATCCAGAGTTATTTGCTGACTGGAATGATAATATTCACGATTAGTAACGATCTATAAAAGTAAGGTATCATAAGAGGTTTGGTGTCTGACATTCGATTTTGTTAGGTAGACTGATCCCCCCTGAAAACAAAGCACTCATTGAATATTTTGCGGAATTGTTCACCTTTAGGTTTACGATCGAGTTTATTCAAAACTGCAAAGTTGATATCTACTGCACATGAACATTGCAGATGCTTTGGTGTTCTGCACAGTTATGCACGGTTCACATTACGCGTATTCGACGTAAAACGCAGGGGCCGTAAAGCGCGTAAAGACGTCAAACAGTTTGAACACAATGCGTTGTCGATGTCATGGACAATAAAAAGAAAAAAGTGGTTCTTCGCACACATGCTCCATTTGGGCCCTAGTTGTGTCCTGAAACTTTGCAGCCCGATCGGAATATACCCAAGGGAGTTATGGGTGAAAAATGGGTATACAAATAGGTACTTTTGTGTTTTAGTAACATGAGGTATCGTTTTCCATGGTTTTTGGGACGAGAAGACGATGTCGATTTTGACCAGAGGCGGAAATTGAGGTTTTACAAAAGGTTCAGCTCCCTAAATTGATTTTTTATGAGTCAAAAACCTGGGAAATTGTCTGAAATCACCATCAATTTGTATAATAACACTAGAAAAACCACAGTCATGCAGCATGGCTATAAGAGCGAATTTTCGAAGTTTTCGGCATCTTCCTCCTCCGCCTAAAATTTTCTGAAAATTAATTTTCGGCCAATGTTTTCCCAACTTGATACCATACAAAATTAAAACAGGAGTAGTTTTACGCAAAGTAAAATTTGCGGTGGAAGGATGGGGAGGGGGAAATCAAAAATGTTTTGAATACCAGAAGAGTAGGTAATGGATACGTAACAAATTTTTTTGTTCCATTTTTTGCCGAGTAACACCTCGGTTTGTAGATTTTCCAACGCTGAACACGATGGTGAAGTCAGAATTGCGATATCCCATTCCGTTATCAGATTAGAGCAGACGAACCAGGAAGAACATCTCAAGAAATAACCACGTTCCTTCATCTTCAAAGTGTTCCAGTTTGAGAATGGAATGAGATATCGCAATTCTGATTTCACCATCGTGTTCAGCGTACAAAAACCTTTAAAATGAGGTGTCACTTGTCAGACTTTTTCATTTTGGGAATTTATGGGTAATTTCCCCCCCCTAAAACTCCCCAAAACTCCCCCTTAGAGTGACCCGATTCTGCCCATCTTCGAACTTAGCCTGTCGATTGCCAAGACAGATTTTTCGTGCAAATTTGAACTTTTTATCTCAATTCTTTCGAGAGTTATCGTCTGGAATGACACATACATATATAAATATATAAATATAAATATAAATATATATATAAATATATATATATATATATATATATACATATAATTTTTGGTGTCTTTCGGCAGTGAATTCAGGATGGTCTGAAACGGATTTTGGTATAAAAATCTTTCGGAAATTCGAGTTTTAAAAATTTTGGACCGAGAACAATAAGCTTCCTTTTCTTCGAAAATTCGCTAAAACGGAGTCATTGGAAAAATGCAGTGTTTTTTGCGTTTTTCGTGTATTAGTGGAAATAAGACTATTTTTTCAATAACTCAATTTTTCTTTGAAATGGGTTTCCACGATTTCTTCGCGAGTGATTTAGTTCGTGTCAAGGACAATGCTAGTTACGGACGTAAAGCGCGGAATCGTCGAGATATAGCCCGTGCTTCAGCCTCCGACTGCGCACAGCCCCACGCGCAGATCCGTAAAGCGCGTAAATATGTGGATTTTTTGATCTTGGACCCTCTGGTTCAAAAGTCATCGCGCGTAAAGAGCGTAAACTTGATGAGCCAATCAAATTCAATTAAGGCCGGTCCAGACGTTACGTTTTACACAACCTTTTGTTTGCGCAGTTCAACGTGTTGCAGATAAAACGTTGCGTGTAAATAGGAAAAGTGCGCAGTTTTGTAACCGGCGCGAAGACGGTACAGTTGCAGCGATAACTGAGAGCATAGATATCCTTGAACTGTGCGGACATGTCGGCGCATGTAAACGGAAGCTCAGTTTTACGAAAGTTTCCCATGCATTTGGCGTGTCAAATCCAAGGAGTATAGTGACAGGGATAAAAAGGGGCAGGCTTATGAGAGTTTAGTGGGAAAATTCAAAGAAATTGACGCAACCGCAAACAGAGAAAAAATTGTAAAAAAAATTAATTCTTTGAGAAGTTTCGATATTACTGTTGTGAATTCTAAGTCTTTGTAACTTCTGCCAGTTGCCAAAAATCTTAAAGTATCTGTTAGCCTTTCATGTGGTGATATTGCAGTTCTCATACAAGTATTTTCTTTGGTGATATGCGGTGTTACTAATTCCAATAAATGAGTATACGTGTCTATGTCCATTCTCAAGTAGTTCCGCCAATCATTAGGTTCATCATGCAATTCACGCAGTAATCTAATATGGGAAAAGTGCTGCCTTTTTAGAAGCCACTTCCGCGACCACTTTGAACAACGGGTACTTCTAAGACGTTCCAATCTTTTATTTCTTAACAAGACAGCATGCAAAAATTGACCAGAGTAGTACCTTCTCCATGACGATATCACTTAAACTGAGCGAAATCTACAGATATCTCTGCACCATGTAGACGCTCTAAAAATTGCAATGTTTTCATTCCGTCTAAAGACTGCGCAAACAAAAGGTTGTGCAAAACGAAACGTCTGGACCGGCCTTTACAAATATTGATAAAAATGTTAATTACATTTTTCTGGCTGTAGAGCTTGCTACTGAATTGCTACTAGCAAATATATGTAATAAAAATGCTACTAACAATGTTAATCGTAATTTGCTGATTAATATTTACCCCGCGGATCTTTTTGTCAGAAATATTTGTCAGAAATGCTATCTTCGGGGAACAAAAAACCACATGTGCTATCTACGCTATTTTCTAAATTATACGTTTTATTTACAAATTTACGTTTTAAATAAATGCAATGTGGCTAGTCAACTGTTAATATGTCCAAATAATGACGAAAAAGTAGGATAGTAGATGAATAAATACGTTTTTTGGCTCTCCTGCACAGCTGCAAAATGTTAGATAGCACATGTGGCTTCTTAAGCGACGATGTATGCTTTTAACATTGTTTGATACTAGCATTTGGTGAAAAACCACCTTGCAGATACTCGTTGGCTCTTTGGAATTTAGTGCTAGGGTTCTGGTGCCATGGAGCGGTGTGGATGGAAGCGCAGACAATCCAAACAAACAAAAAACCGACATGAAATGTTGAGTGTGTAACAGTGTGGCTGTTCCCGATACATTTTTTCTTCCGGTGGAGGCCGGATCAGTGAGCTCCGAACTCGTGCTGGGTTTAGGACTCTCAAAATTCACTGTTACATGTTGTATTATTCTGGATGAAAACAAAGTAAAATAAAGTAAAATGCACACTAAAGCGACATAGGTACATTTTATAACATTATTTAATTATATTTCATAATGTTATTCTAAACATAATTTAATTCCATTTCATTCTAAACATAATTAAACATAATTAAACATAATTAAACATAATTAAACATAATTAATCATAATTAAACATTCTAAGCATATTAAAGAATAATTTCATTCTAAACATAATTTAATTCTATTTCATAATGTTATTCTAAACATAATTTAATTCTATAACATAATGTTATTAAATAACATAATTTAATAACATTATGATAACTTTCGTGTACCTATCATTATTTTTCAAATGTGTATTTCTTTAGTTTCACAATATAAGTTTATTTTCAGAAGTTTAATTTTTTAATCTCTGAAAATGAACAATGCTGGGCAAATTTTAAATTCTTCGGGAAGTTTATTGAAGAGATTCATTCCAACATAACGGTGTGATCGTTGAGCAAAAGTTGTTAGTGGACCGCGAGTCATAGGAATATTCTACTCATAAAATACGGGATGAGCGGTTTGATTCTTATGTGGTAGGTACTCGTTTCAGTCAGACTCAGATGTATGCGCACATAATATCTGCATTTAGAAATAAATTATCAAAGAAATTATTATAAAAAATATGACTCACGCTGTCTTCCTTAAGCATTTTTTATGAACCACTTTTTGTATCCGTACAACCGTTTCTGATAGCTTAAGTCACATGAATGTAGTCGCGTCCGTACCCACGTAGTCGCGCACTCGAGTCCGAATACCATTTTTTGTCCATTTCAGAAAACCGTGTAAGGAAGGATGACGTGACTTGGCAAAACATTTTATTTAGGACCTCTCGCACCCAAGAGCTAGCAGGAAATATAGAAACTTCACGGAAGAATGATTGAGGCCAGTTGTAATAAAAAATAATTATTGTTGTCTAGCTTTATATTCCGAGATGATAGGTTCACGCCGTATGTGTGATATAAAAGGGTGGGAGAATCGCTCAATTTCAGTTTGTCTCGAATGGATGTTAGAAATATTGAAAATCTCGGCAGTGCGTGTACCGCCGTAGTGCGATGAAGTTGGTGTTGGTGGTGCAGTGTTTCGTGTCAATGAGCGTCGGATTGTCTTGTTCAGGTGTCAGACAACCAGTATGGCCTAAAGCGTACTCGATCCGAGGCAAAATATCCGTGCCGATGGCCGGAGTGAACGAGCCGTTCATGGCGTTCTACGACGAGGCAGCGGGCAAAAGCCGGATAGACTACTGGGCCGGAAACGTCAAAACGTACCAAATCCGCACGGAAACGCACGGATATATGTGGAAAGTGGCGCCTCTAGCGAAAGAATCGCTTGTCATAAGGACGTGCGTGCAGAAAAACGGCACGGCGAGTTCTCCGGTAACACCGCAAACCGTACTGCCTGACCTCGACAAATACAGATGCGCTGACATCGACGAAATCAACGGCATGCAAGCCCAAAAATGGGTATACACGCAGTCCAATTATTTTAGAACGACCAAGTTCACGATGTGGGTAACCGTTGAAGTGAAAGGCGACGTTAAAAGTCCGTTTCCTGTGAGGTTCGAGATCAAAGACTACGATGCAGTTTTAGGTTCAACCAACGATCATTATTTCTTATTATACGATCTATTCAGTGCAGAGCCGCCACCAGCTCACGTGTGGAAAGTCGAACCTGGCATAACTTGCTCGCCTTTTCTGAAAGGTGAAATTAGATATATGTCGCGCTTCAATCCCATACAGGAATATTTGCTGAACTTGGAAGACTACATCAACGACGCTTGGGAATATCACAAGCGGTTATTCAGCAAAACGTATACGGGAATCGAACAGCTGATAAGACGTCAGTACTTCAAGCAGAATCGGCGATATGTGTTTTCAGTGAACAGATCGGGGTATGGGTTTAAATTGAAGCTAAATCATTTCGCTGACTGGAGCCCGCAAGAATTGGAGTTGCTGAGGGGTAGGAAGTTTTTGCCTGGTGGTAATAACGGTTCGGTTTTTCCCGAGGAGCTGTTAGCTAAGGACTTACCAACGCATTTTGATTGGAGGCTGCTGGGAACTGTGACGCCAGTCAAGGATCAAGGGATGTGCGGCAGCGGTTGGGCTTTCGGTGCCGCAGGTGTGTTGGAAGGTGCCAACTTCATCAGAAACGGTTCTCTCGTCGAAATGTCCGAGCAGGCCCTCATGGACTGCTCGTGGAACTACGGCAACGACGGGTGCTACGGCGGCGAAGACTTCAGGGCCTTCCAGTGGGTGCAGAGCAACGGTGGGATGCCGCTGAGAGAAGACTACGGCTCGTACACGGCCGAAGACGGCCTGTGTCACGCCGACCACATGACGGGACACGGCAGCATCAAAGGATACGTCAACGTGGCCCCGAACGACTCCACAGCTCTTCGAGTCGCACTGTTCCACAACGGCCCCGTATCCGTCGCCGTCCACTCGTCAGTCAAATCCTTCGTGTTCTATTCGAGCGGCGTCTACTCCGATCCGGGCTGCCGCAGCAGGCAAGAGGATCTCGACCACTACGCCCTCCTCGTGGGTTACGGCGATCTCAACGGAAAAAGCTACTGGTTAGTGAAAAACTCCTGGTCGACTTCATGGGGTCACGACGGGTACATTTTAATAGCCGTCGACGGCAACGTGTCATGACCACGCAACTTACGTCATAACGTGATCGAACTGGTTGAAAAAGACCAGCATTTTCTCAATGTTACGTGTCTGGAGTCGTCAGATTTGTGCCTAACGCATTGCTCTGAGTCTACTAAAAGGTAGTGGAAGATTCTCATCACTTTCAAATCGAAAAACGTCTGCCAATTCGAGTAGGGCAGTACACCTTCCTCACTTGAACCACGTGAACGTACAGAATAGTTGGGTAGGTTCATTCAGTGGACAGATGGAGTATCCACGCGTGACTTATCGACTCAGATAACATGGAATAACAGAATTAGTTAGGTAGGTTCAGCTCTCTACGACTATTTATCGCGTAGTTAGAAACGTTACAAGGAAATGGTCAACATTTCATGTTCGCGCATGCGCAGATGAAAGTTACAGTACAATTCCAATGAAATTCATGTGGAACTATCATCATTCCTGATCGACCCTCCACGTTTGAACTCATTTCAGCGATGTTTAAGGTAGTAGTGGGCGTTTCAAGTATTTCACGTTTGCGCACGCGCAGGCTAATTTTACAGTACTTTTTCAATCATTTTGGTATGCGACCATTATGTGACCTCCACCCGCACCTACCCTCCAAATTTCAGCCCATTTCGACCATTATTTCGGGTAGTTATGGGTTAGTAAAAGAATTTACCACAGACAGACAGAGGCACAGACAGGCAGACGGACAGACAGACAGACACGGAACCAAAAATGTTCCTTGATGTCTGACTCGCAAAAAAGGTAGTGGAAATTTTCATTTTGGAGGACATACATTTTGTTTAACTCAATCACGAATCCTAGGCTTCCCTACCTTCTGGTAGTGAGGAAGAGAGAGAGAGTGAGAGAGAGAGAGAAATTTATTGACAGAAGAAATATTTCAAAATTAAAGAAATAACAACATTAATAATAAAGTGAACGATAATCTTGCGTGAAATAATACCTGTAATCCCTACTATATTATAAAAACGGATCTCTGTCTGTGTGTCTTTCTATGCACGGCCAAACGGCTCGACGGATATCGACCAAATTTGGCACGAATATCCAGTAGGCTCCCAAGTTGTGCAACGTCGCATTTTTAATTCCCTGACCATAGCGGAACTATGGTCAACCATGGTCAACTCCTGAATGGCTTGACGGATATCGACCAAATTTGGCACGAATATCCAGTAGGCTCCCAAGTTGTGCAACGTCGCATTTTTAATTCCCTGACCATAGCGGAACTATGGTCGACCATTGTCAACTCCTGAATAGCTTGACGGATATCGACCAAATTTGGCACGAGTATCCAGTAGGCTCCCAAGTTGTGCAACGTCGCATTTTTAATTCCCTGACCATAGCGGAACTATGGTCGACCATGGTCAACTTCGTTAATTGAAATGGTAACCCCTATTTTTTATCGCGTATTCGTAATCTACGTGAAATTCTATCTACGATCGACCCTTCGGACTACCCCCGCGGTCGACCATAGCGCATCCATGGGCCCCTCCATGGTCGAATCCCGAATTGCTCAACGGATATCGACCAAATTTGGCACCAATATCCGGTAGCCTCCCAAGTTGAACGTAGGCGCATTTTTAATTCCCTGACCATAGCGGAAATATGGTCGACCATGGTCAACTCCTGAATGGCTTGACGGATTTTGATAAAATTGGGCACAAATACCCGGTAGGCTATGGATTTTTCCGTCGTTTGTTGGTTCCACGATACTGCGTACAGCGAATCTCGGATAGCGAGCGAAGCGAGCGGTCAGGCTAGTACTTTATATAATATAGTTGACGACAAGGATGATTTATTGTAGAATAATTCTATATTACTTGTATTACAGAATAATTCAAAATCAAATCAAATTTCGAAAGTATAACAATACTGAGTTAAATTCGTTCACTATTAACTTCAATTACACCACAGCGCTAGACCTAAGTCTGTGTTGCTGTGAGGAGTTGGTAAACAAAAATATAACAAACTGATTAATATTAAATTAAATTATAATTTGTTACTTCTTACATATTCTCTCATATTACAATTTTGACCTTATTTACTTTTATGCATACTGACTTGTTGAAAAATGAGTCATTGTTATGAGCTTCATCAAAATCGGATTGTAACTTCTGTAATGCACGTGCACATACATAATTGTGATTCGATAGAGTGGTCTTGGCTCTGAAATTCGGAGAGCAAATAGCTGAAAGCAAAAGGTGAAAAAAGCGTGGGTATTCCTTTGATCGAAATGTCTGATCCCCAGCACGTACTGAATTGGCTGGAGTATTTGAGAACCTTTTCAAACTTTACTACCTTTCACTATAAAGGGGGGAAAAAACCAGAAGTTATTATAAAGCGTAACGTAACCTATTTCCCCCCGCGATTTTGACTTCTCAGTAGAAATTCAACGAAATAAACCCACAATATATATTTATTTCCTCACAGTATATATATTACTTAGTTACTCAGGCGAAATATATTTTCCCCACGAACCGTAAAGCATAACGCTATTATAAAACATTGTAACGTTATTATAACGTTAATATAAAGCATTGTAACGTTATTATAAAGCATAACTTTGCTTATTATAAAGTATTGTAAAGCATAACGTAACCTATTTTCCCTACGATTTTGACTTCTCAGTAGAAATGCAACGAAATAAACCCGCAATATATATTTATTTCCCCGCAATATATTTAGTTACTCAGGCGAAATCTTCTTCGTGCAAACTATAGGAAGTGTTTGACGCGGAAGAAGTGGTTTTGAGTCTAGTAGACGGTACTGTAGTTTTACGATTCATCAAAAAGCGTCTTTGGATTAATAAAGCACTGTTGTACTCTACGTTTGGCAATCAACAAGGCAGTGGCATTGACCTACCTGGTACAAATAAGAAATTACTTCTACTCAACATGATGGTCCCAGACTGCTAGCAAAACATTATTAAGGTAATTTCACGTCGATCACCAACATATCTAAGTAGTTCGGAGAGGTTGTACTGGGCGAGTGTTTTTTCTAGAAGTGTTGAGTGTGGGGCGGTTAAAATTATCACTGAAATCAAAACAATTGGAAATAAATACAGCTTTTGCAGTGTGTGTGCGCGCGCGCGCGCGTGTGCGTGCGTGCGTGCGTGTGTGTGTGGTGTGAGCTAGTCGTGGGTGGCGTGTTGTTCATTAATTAAATAGAAGTGGATTCGGGCTTGAGTTATTGGAGCTCATTCATATTCCAATCTGAAGAGCGGCATCGTTGGAAATGAATTGTTTGTCGGGTGAAATAAAAAATCAAGCCCTTTTGCGTCGATTTTGAAACACGTGATGAACACACTGCAACAAACCTGCTGAAAAAGTTGTAAAGTCAAGTCGAGGATCCATAAAATATGGCAAATTCGTGGTTAGCGTACAATTCCCTACAAGAACTCAAATTTTTGGTCACTTGGTATTTTTTTGTTAGTTGGTAGGCAGTTTGGGACCACCCTGTATAGACCAAAAAATTCGATGTTCAGCAAACTGTCAGAAGTCAAAGTTTAAGGGTTCAACATTTATTTTTATTTATATATTGTAACGTTTATATTTTATTTGCTGTAATGGCTGAGTAAAATATACCTAAATATACCTGTTATTTTATATTGAACCGCATGATTCTGTGATCAAATTATAATTATTATGTCTTTCAAAAATTCCAAACCGACTATCGTGTAGGTATTCCTAATTATTTGTATGATTCGCAAACCTGCGTTTACCCGTTTGTATTTTGGTTCTATGTATGAAACTGTATAAAATTACTTATTAGCTATCTGTAAATAAATTACAATATATAATTACAATGTGACGGCCCTTCATTACTAATACAAAGTGTGAGGGGTTTCATGGTTCAGTCAAGGAATGATGTACGTTTCTTCGAGGCCAGCGTTTCGGTTTATTTATAAACCATCATCAGGCCTACAAAGGACACCCAGAGGATATTAGTTATAGGTATGTCTTAGTAGTAGGTATTAGGCAGTGGTAGTATGTAGCAGTAAATAGTTAGGTAAGTATTGGAAAGAGCATACCTGAAAAGTTGTTGCTGTCCTTATTATCTACATGGGATAAGTCGCCAGGCACCATTTGTCAAAACATAGTGGAGTATTGAGCACATAATTGTCTGTTCACATGACAAATGGTGCCTGGCGACTTATCCCACGTAGATAATAAGGACAGCAACAACTTTTCAGGAATACTCTTTCCAATACTTACCTAACTATTTACTGCTACATACTACCACTGCCTAATACCTACTACTAAGACATACCTATAACTAACATCCTCTGGGAGTCCTTTGTAGCCCTGATAATGGTTTACAAATAAACCGAAACGCTGGCCTTGAAGAAACGTACATCATTCCTTGACTGAACCCCTCACACTTTGTATTGAACAGTTTCCAGTCGAGAAATCCAGCTTTACTTTATTACTAATTCTTATGTACATACTCGCTCGTGAGGAATGCATTTTTGTCCTACAAGTATAACTTTAAGTTTTCAGATGAAATGAGAAAATTATTAGGGGGGAGGAATTTTCACTGTGCAGAAATTTGGATTTCATTCGACTAGGACATAGACCAACAAATCAAGCAATATTGAAAACCGCTGAATCGGTACCTGGTTTTTTTTTATTGCCGGCGATTTTTATCTCGGTGTTTTTATTACAAAAAAAATATGATGGGAAAAGTGGAGACATTCTGTCGAGAAAACTATATTTTGTATTGTTCGCGGGAGTGGTGAACATAATAAAAGCCTTTCAGAGGTGAATAAATTACCGCCGCGGGAAACTGAGGAATCATTTTCGTGGTTTTTGCCCGGATAAATTTCGATACAGCAAACCGTAAATTGGCCCGAGGATTTTTTCTTTTACTGCAGAGATAGTAATTGAACCGTACGGCAGGAAACAATTCAGTGAAATTCCGTTTTGATTGTAATAACCACGAAATCGATTTTCAATGTCTTCCCCGTTTAGGAGGCAGCTCCTGTCAGAAGTTGAGCTTGTAGATACAGGGTGGGCCCTATCGTCTTCGATTTCTGGGCGAGAGGGACAACCTGGAGAAAAAAATAAACGCGTGCGAATCCGTTTCAGACCACTTCAAAATCAAATCCGATAGGTAACATGACACATAAATAAACGCTGCAAATTATTACACAGCGGTTTATGATTTTCCATGTAAGCGTTGGACCATGAATTAGATGGACTTTTTTTGCGGTGGATACCTACTTACGCATGCACACACACAGACACGTCAAAAATGCCACCAAATCGAAGTATAAGCTCTGTAACTTTTGGCAATTGCGGTTACATAAATTTATGAAATTTTCCACCCCTCACCCATCACCTGTCACTCGCCATTTCGGCCAAGAACCGGTGTTGGTCGCCATTCCGGGTGGGGGACCCGGCCATTTTTGAAATCCCAATGGTCTCTCAACCTAACAGGACTCTCGACATAATTCCCAGATTTTCACCTAATTTTGACAATTCGTTTGGCCCTGAATAACAAATTTGTACACTACCTGTCACAAAATAGGTTAAAAAATACTGTATAAATCCAAAATAACCACTTTTTTCAAATGAAATAATAACAAGAAACAAAAACGCTGTAAATTATGACACAAAGGTTTATTATTTACCTGTATAGATGCCCCTTCTGCGCAGATCACTGTTTTCTGTGGTCAATACCCTCGAGCTCCCCCGAAGAAAGCCCTAAATGGAGTCCTGGAGCCGGCTCCTGAATTAATGTTTCCTACAAATGCACGGGATTCAATAATTCAGTCATTTATTTGTAGGTATTCATGGACCATGAGGCAAATAATAAACCGTTGTGTAATAATTTACCTGTATAGGTGCCCCTTCTACGTAGATAGTATAATGAACCACTGTGTAATAATTTACCCATCAATAATACTTCAACTTTTGTTCAAGTTTCGAAAGTTCCTATCAACAAAATCCAAAAGATCCATCATTTCTCAAATGAAATAATATCACAGAACAACCAACTCGACTTCATACAGCCATCTGTGATTGTAATCAGGTGCTCCCTAGCAATGATATCTGGGCTGAATTTATGCCGTTTGATTCACGATCGTGTTGACGAAGCTCTTTGGTGGACACGAACGGCTGGACGTACAAAGCTTCGGGTGGTCTCACAAAATTGTTTAGCTCAAGACAAATTTAATAGCGTAAAAAAAACCATACCCTTCTATCGAAAGTTTTCGAGCTCTGGCGTTCTGAAAATTTCAACCCCTATTTTGAACCCCTTAGAGATGACTGACAGTAACGCCGAGCTTAGAGGACCAACTAGACCCTGAACGGAACCTATAACCCGAATTTCATCAATTTTTTTCATGGTAACTGAGAAAAGTGCTCAGTACGGCGTACGGCGGACAGACAGAAATTTTTTATTGCATTTTCGGATTCTACATACCTTGAAACGTAAACCACAAATTTTGAGGGTGAGTTATTTTTTTTTTTCATGCTCGATTCCAAAGGTTCATTATTGAAAATAATAAACCAAAACTCGTTTCATAAAGCCAAACGTGATTATAATCAGGTGTTGCCTAGCAATGATATCTCTGGACTGGGTTTAGATTCACACTCCTGTTGACGAAGCTTTTCGGTTCAAACTTCGGGGCCTCACTGTGAACGAACGGCTGTACCTACAATGCTCAGGGTGGTCTAAAAACAAGTCCTAAGATACGGAATCGAATTAAGAATTCATGAAATCTACCTTTTTTTAAAAATATTTCGAACTACGGCGTTCTGAAAATTTCAACCCCTATTTTTAACCCCTTAGAGATGGCTGACAGTAACGTCGAGCTTCGCGGACCAACTAGACCCCAAACGGTACCTACACACCAAATTTCATTAAATTTTGGTTCGTGGAAACTAAGAAAAATGCGATGTACGGCGCTGCAAACGGACACATAATTTTGTATTCCATTTTCAGATTCTACCTACCTTGAAAGGCAAACCTTAAATTTTGAGGGGATCTGAACTTTTTTTTTCTCATGCTCGTTTTCAAAGGTTATTATTCAATATAATAAACCAAAAGGGACTATTCTCAAGGCCCGTAACCTTTGAACCGAACCTTGCAGACTTTTATGTTCAACTGAAAGTCTTCTATTGAACAAAAATCAAAATATTAATTGCAGTTGCGCCATTCTTCGATAAAAAGTTCTCATTTGACCATATCGGTTCGGTTTTTTCCAACTTATTATTAGTTTACTTGCAGTCGTAAAGTTGATTTAGGACGTAAGCAACTCATAGGTTATAGCTATCAACTGTATAACCCTCGACATTACTGCAACACCAAGAAAATTAAAAACTCGTTTTGTTTATTCAGACTTGGACCTTGTAAATTCCATTCTTGTAAGATGTCGCACAGTGGTGCAGAGCCTGATGAAACAACACAGGTCTACGGAACACTGACTTGTTCCATCGAGTGGGGTTCCAAGTTTTCTCTCGTTTAACGACTTGTATTAGATAGGTACTACCATAAGTTTTCCTATAATATTACACTTGGGTACTTTCAGGAATAAAATTCATTTTCATTTCATTTCACCAAATTACTTGAAAGATAAGTTCGAAACAACATGAAATCCAGCACCCAAGCTCGCGTTTGTCGCATTACGTAGATAAAATTTATCAACTTATCTATGTCAGCTTATTACGAGAGTAAAAAATGAACAAATAAATAAATAGGTAATAAATAAATTTTGGAACACTCAAGAGAGTGATTTCGATTACAGAGAAAGCGCTTGAGGAAGTTTGGCAATAGTCTAGACGGGATTTTTCAAATTGTCCTTTCGACTATCGTTCTCGCTAATGCTGAACAGGATTTTTCAAAATATCTCGAAATAGGAAAATATTACATAAGTAAATAATGAAATAATGTTTTCAAGTTTAGGTTTACGCCTTTATCTTGTGGTTGAACTAATTTTTGATCTCTTAGGTAGAAATGCCGATGACGAAAAGCGTCTTTGTGAGAGTTACATGTAAACCTCTTTAAGAAAAATTGATATTGGAGACTAATGTGAAATCAAAATTTCAACCGGTTATTCAGCGGTTTCTTTTCGATCCTGGAGTCCGTCCTGCTACCGTTTTTCAGCGAATTTTACCAAGGTTTCTACTGTGTAAATTTTGACAAGTCCGAAGGTAACATTACTCCTATGATAAGGGTTCGGTTTCGACAATAAAAGTCCTTCTTTCATCAAATCCTTTAATGATGAGCTTTCAACAGTTCTCTGGTGTCATTGTCAACTCCAAAACCAGCAACAACAAGCAACGATTAGACAATCTAGAGAACGTTATGAAGTTTTTATGGTCAAAATTCTCTAGGATATTCTCTATCTCTTTCAGACAATCATATACAGGAAATTTCTGTAGTGGTAGATTATATTTGGGGCCATGGCTTAATACATACTGTACATTTAATGGATTTACTAAATCAGTGAGATTTATAAACTACTTTTTTTAAACTTCTGCATAGCCTCAGTATCCCTGACCTCTTTTTGACTAGATACATTATTAAATTTTTTATTTAATTTCTTCAATTTTACATTTTTGAATTTGCTAATAATTTTTTCTGTGTAGCTGAACAATTTATCAAAGTTTATATTGCCAACGGTATAATTTCCTTGGAAAGAGTCTGCCTCTTGATCTCTGAAAATGTTCGAAAATGTGGATCATGAATGTGATGATGAATGATCTGCAGCTGTTTTCAATAAACCCATAAACTAGATCTTGACTTCTTGAAGAAATGCAAAGAAAATGCAGTCTTCCCTCGGTTTATTGAAAACAGCTGCAGATCATTCATTTCAAGAGATCAAGAGGCAGACCATGTTGAAACTTCTAAATACTCATGCAAAAGTGCAATATGCGTACATTAAATCTTTAGGTGAGAAGGTAGGAGTGTTTTCGGACTCTTTCCAAGGAAATTATACCGTTGGCAATACAAATTTGATAAATATTGTTCAGCTACACAGAGAAAATTATTAGCAAATTCAAAAATGTAAAAATTGAAAAATTAAATAAAAAATTTAATAATGTATCTAGTCAAAAAGAGGTCAGGGATACTGAGGCTATGCAGAATTAAAAAAGTGGTTTAGAAATCTCACTGATTTAGTAATTCCATTAGATGTACAGTATGTATTAAGCCTTGGCCCCAAATATAATCTACCACTACAGAAATTTCCTGTATATTATTGTCTAAAAGAGATAGAGAATATCCTAGAGAATTTTGACCATAAAAACTTCATAACGTTCTCTAGTTTGTCTAATCGTTGCTTGTTGTTGCTGGTTTTAGAGCTGACAATGACAGCCTGTTGAAAGCTCCTAATTAAAGGATTTGATGAAAGAAGGACTTTTACTGTCGAAACCGAACCCTTATTAAGAAACCAAATAAGTCCACCCATAGAAAATAAGAGTTGCTCCTATGTTTGAAAACACAATAGCGAAAATTTAGAATCGCGATAATTATATGAAACGTCACCTGCAAAAATGTTTTGGAGGTCAAAATGTAAAATTGATGAAAATTTATGTCAAATAGGAAATGTCATCCAAAACCGAGAGTTTTATGGAATACTGTGAACATAATGTGGGACCTATATATTCGGAATCAGCACATTTCTTATGAGAATAGTAGCTGTACCTGAATGTACATAAAATTATTTTCAAACGCTGCGCTAAATGAAATAATATCTTGTCCAACCTGAATCGCATTTCGACTGTATAATTATGTATGTATCGTAGAAAATTACCTTTTGAAAGATGATCGGAATAAGGCGATGTTTAAATAAATGTTGAGGTTCCAAAGTAGTAGCGGTGGTTGTACTAACTTGGCAGTGCCGTTGAAATGCTGGTCCGACGCACTGGCTGTAACGTGAGTATTCTGTTATAAAATTATTACGGTAAAGCGGAGCGTTGAATGATTCATAAAGAGTTTTCACAAGATTTGTATTTTCAGTTTTCGGATGATCGTATTTTTCCAGTCAAGCCCCGGCGTTTCCGTCGCAGCTCGCGGAGATCACGAGGGTTCGTCAGTCACGGGGGCGGCACGGAGGCGGCGAAGCGGACCGGGCCGGAGGCGGCAAGTGACTGGGGGCGGCAGAAAACACAACTGGAGTAGACTCGTCCTCCTTTTGCCCGACCAAACAAGGTCGTTTCCATGGAGACGCCACGCCGAAGAGCAACCCCCGCCGCTCCGTAAGGTTGCCTTCACATTGGAGGCGGAATTCGCCCGATTTTGGTTTATTATTCTGTGAATAATACACCTATGTACTCGCTCAGCAAAAATTTTTATAACACCCCTCAAAAAATTTTTCTTTTACGTTTCAAGGTGCGTAGATTCCAAAAATGCAATGGCCGTCCGCAGTATCACGTATACCGGCTTTTTTCGGTCTAAAAAATTCCTTCTTTCGCACGCAGGCTCCATTTATTTGGGTCCTAGTTGTCCTCCGAAACACGGCAACCCGATCGGCATACACCCAGGAGTGTTATGGGTGTTATGGGTTTTTTCGAGGGATTTTTGACGTTTTAGTGAACATGAGCTTGTGAGGTATCGTTTCCCATGTTTTTTATGGCGAGAAGACCGAATATTAGGCTGATTTTGACCGAAGAGTGAAGAATTGAGGTTGTATCGAAGGTTAAGCTCCCGAAGTTCATTTTTTATTAGTCAAAAATATGGGAAATTGTCTGCAATCACCATACAGTTGTATAATAACACTAGAAGTAGTATCAGCAGGTGAATCAAGACAATTAAATGGTACTATCAGTGATCACAAATAATCTGTTTAAAAAAACCGAGCCTAATTCGTGTTTTGGGGGGCCAAAATTGGTGGAAACAATCAAAAATAGCCATTTTAATAATAGCACATGAAAGAAACAATAAATGAACAGCCAAAGTTTCTGTACTTATGTCCAATAAAATAATAAACCCGTGTGACAAGGACTTTGCAGCGTTTTTCACTCTGCAGAATACGGACGTTAAGGCTAAATGTCACGACGTTTTGGTGAGAATCTGTGATAAAGAGATGGCAGCACGATCGGGGCCAAATTTCGTCTACTTCTCATTTGAGAAAAGAGCGTGATATCTCGTCAATATTCACGTAGAATTCTGGGTAACTGGTTCAAAAAGTGTTCAAAATTTTTTTGATCACTTCCAAAAAAATGCTGTTCAAATTTTGAACATTTTCAAAAAGTGGCTTTAGAGGCACTTGCGTTGGACTCAAGAGAATACAAATCCGTTTTCAGAATTTTTCTAAATTGACTGTAGCCGTCGGATTCTCGTTTCCAGGATTTTGGGTACAAGGGTCAAGATAGGGAGCTTCCCGCTGCTTGTGGGGGTAGAGAGATCTTGGCCACCTCAAACCTTCCCATTTTTCAACTTCTCTGTCCTTACTCTGAATGAACTGGATGCAGTAATAAACTGGCACAGGAAGTGTGCAAATTTCTGTTCACTGTTCAAAAAATTGTTATTTATGCACGTATTTGTTCACATAGTAATCATATTTGGAAAGTGTTCCCATACCTACTTGCACTAGATAACACTACTTAGTTGGTTCAGAAAGTGTGCAAATGTTTGCCCACTGTTCATAAACTCTTAGGTAGTACCTAGTTGAGTGTTCAAATTTCAATCATTTTTGAAACGGGTATTTCTCTTAGTTTGTGGTTGCACTAGGAATAGTAGGTTCAGAAAGTATGCTTATTTTGGCCCACTGCTCGAAGAACTGTAAGTAATGTTCAAAGGTCATGAACTGGTGCGTTGGTCTGTATCTGTCTCTATGAGGGCATTTAAAGTTCTTGGACAGCGACATTCCGATTTTCAACTTCTCTGCCCCGACGTCCAATGATGCGAAAGTTTGTAAGGTAGGTGGGGGCTGCTAACAGCCAGCTGCTTGACCTTGCATCTCTAGCCAGGAGCTGAAAGGAAGGGTCGGCTGTTCATCGAGATGCACCCATAGATGGAAGTTGAACTTCAATCCTAAACACGAGGCAACACGACTCGTATCGTCACTCCTGTCTCCACAGCCCAAGTTTCTGGTACCTTCCCTAACAACTACGTATGTACCTAGAATGTTACGTTGAACCGAATTCTTCTTCCTAACAACTTCTTTGTAACAACATTTTTCGAAAACAGCATTTTATTGGGGATACTTACCTAAATTAATTATTTTTATTTTTAATGTTCTTCCTAGAACATGTACGTTTTTACAGTTTCAAACCATGTTTTCCAACCTTGAAACTGGAATGTCTCTACAAAGAATAAGCTGAATCCTATTGAATATATATCTATATATATATACTCGGCCCTTCGGGCCTCGCCAGGGGGCAAGCCCCCTGGACCCCCAAAGGGGGCTCCGCCCCCTCGGAACGGCTTCGCCGTTCCTCACCCCCGAAGGATGTGTTCTTATACTTCGTATAACAAAGGAGAATTTGCTATGCAATTTACCCCCCCCCCCCCCCCCCCCACACCACCAACACACAAAAAAATAAAACGATTCTGTTTAAACGTTATTTATTTACATTTATTTCTGAATGTAGGTAACTAGTTATTCATAGGTAACAAAGATAACGTTGGTAATTCTTTATCACATTCCTCTTTGTGCTCATCTTTATCACATTCCTCTTTGTGCTCATCTTTATCACGTTCCTCTTTGTGCTCATCTTTATCACATTCCTCTTTGTGCTCATCTTTATCACATTCCTCTTTGTGCTCATCTTCATCACATTCCTCGTTGCGTGACGCGTTTTTGTGACAGGATATTGTGACAGGACATTTTTTTCACATGACCCCCGGCGTTAAAATTGCATAGCAATTAATATAAACTCACTCAATCTTCAGCGAAAAACCAATATTATTTCAATCGAGGAACAAGATCACTCGCACCATTACAGGAAGGACAGAAGGTAGCCCTGCGTGTGCCACAAGGTCATTGGGAGCCAGCCACAGTCATGAAGGAATCCGACAAACCCAGATCCTACTTACTTGGTGGAGACATCCACAGGAAATACACTGGGGCGTAATCGTGCTCATCTGCGGCCCTGGCCTATCACAAAGCAGGATATCCCATCATCTCCAAAATCTTCCATCAAATCGCGCTTGCACCCCAGAGGAATTGGCTGTGGCAACCATCCCTCAACACAGCACCAGCTATACCACCTGACCCCTCTACTCCAACGCTGATGACTCCAACTCAAGCTCGTCCTGGTGTTGAGACTACTTCCCGGGTGAGAGAGCAACGGGTACGGCAACCTCCAGGATGGCTTTCCGATTACATGACTTTGCAAGATGAAAATTAAATGTGAAGGTTGATCAGTGTTTTTGATTAAGATCTTTTATCATAAAGCTTGACTCATACTAATCCAAACTGATTACTGAACCACTTACTTTGGAGAGTTTCCAAACACTCGAGTCTAACATAGTAGCAAAAACGCTGCAAATCCCTGCACAACGGTTTATTATTTTGTACAGAATACCCTCCTGTTACAGATCACAGGTCTCCGTATAGATAACCCTTCTATATAACATATGTACTATTCTACACATATTATGTAGATCGCGGACCTCCGTAGGTTAGCACCTAACCCCGTACTCGTTACTAGGTACCTCCCTAAACCGTTGTGTAATAATTTACCTGTATAGGATCCACTTCTACGGAGATAGAATAATGAACCGGTGTGTAATAATTTACCCATCAATAATACTTCATCGGTTGTTCAAGTTGCAAAAGTACCTATCAACAAAATCCAGCCGGATCGCATACCCTCCGTAGGTTAGTACCTAACCCCGTACTCTTTACTAGGTACCTACCTAAATCACGTGGTAAATGTTGCTAAAATAATTCTGTCGATTGCGAACAGTACCTAACAAAAAGAAACGCACATCATTTTTCAAATGAAATAATATCACAGAACAACCAACTCGACCTCTTAGGTACCCCATCAATAAAATCGGCGCGTCCCTGGTGACGAGATTTCGTCTGTTGTATACAATTTCATTCACACACACTGGAGTCGAAAATGCCTGTCGGTGCAAACTTCGGGGCCTTACTGTGAACTAACGGCTGGACCGTACGTCCACAGCACCGTACGTGCTCCGCGTGGTCTTAAAAACTCGTAAGTTCAAGAACTATTTAAAACCGTAAAAAGATTCACGTAAAAAAGGTACAGGCGTTTTGATAATTTCAACCCCTATTTTGAACCCCTTAGGCTATGTCCTAATTGGGAAGGCATCGCGCGATCGGGCGATCAGCGATGATCGCACGATCACGCGTTGATCGCGCGATCTAAATGCCTGTCCTAATTCATGTGCCCGTCGATCGCCTATTTAGTGCGACCGGACGATAGCGCGATGAAAAACACGCCATAGCGCGACCACCTCAGTTCCGTTCTCATTGCCGGAAATTCCTTCATATGCGTAGATGCTGAGTTTTTGTTTATTTTCCGATGCTTTTTAAAGAATATACTCAAATAAAGTTATAATAATTATAAAGAATATAACCCGAATTTCATCAATTTTTTTCATGGTAACTAAGAAAAGTGGCCCGTACGGTGTACGGCGTACGGCGGGCAGACAGAAATATTGGTTTATTATTTTCAATAATGAACCATTGGAATCGAGCATGAAAAAAAAAATTCTTACCCCCCCTCAAAATTTGATGGTTTACGTTTCAAGGTATGTAGAATCCAAAACTGCAATAAAAATATTTCTGTCTGTACGCCGTACGCCGTACGGGCCACTTTTCTTAGTTACCATGATAGAAAATTGATGTAATTCGGGTTATAGGTTCCGTTCGGCGTCTAGTTGGTCCTCGAAGCTCGACGTTACTGTCAGTCATCTCTAAGGGGTTCAAAATAGGGGTTGAAATTTTCAAAACGCCTATACCTTTTTTTTACGTGAATCTTTTTACGGTTTTAAATAGTTCTTGAACTTACGAGTTTTTTAAGACCACCCGGAGCACCTTACGTCCAGCCGTTCGTTCACAGTAAGGCCCCAAAGTTTGCAATGACAGGCATTTTCGACTCCAGTTTGATTGAAATTGTATACAACAGACGAAATCTCGTCAGCAGGGACGCGCCGATTTTATTAGTGGGGTACCTAAGAGGTCGAGTTGGTTGTTCTGTGATATTATTTCATTTGAAAAATGATGTGCGTTTCTTTTTGTTAGGTACCGTTTGCAATCGACATAATTATTTTAGCAACATTTACCTCGTGATTTAGGTAGGTACCTAGTAACGAGTACGGGGTTAGGTATTAACCTACGGAGGGTGTGCGATCCGGCTGGATTTTGTTGATAGGTACTTTTGCAACTTGAACAACTGATGAAGTATTATTGATGGGTGAATATTATTAAACAATGGCGAATTATTACACAATGGCAAATTATTACACAATGGCAAATTATTACACAACGGCTCATCTACCCAGAAGGGGCTGGATTTTGTTGATAGGTACTTTTGCAACTTGAACAACCGTTGAAGTATTATTGATGGGTAAATTATTACATAATGGCAAATTATTACACAACGGTAAATTATTACACAACGGTAAATTATTACACCACGGTAAATTATTACACAACGGCTAATCTACCAAGAAGGGGCTGGATTTTGTTGATAGGTACTTTGGCAACTTGAACAACCGTTGAAGTATTATTGATGGGCAAATTATTACACAACGGTTCATTATTCTATCTCCGTAGAAGTGGAACCTATACAGGTAAATTATTACACAACGGTTTAGGGAGGTACCTAGTAACGAGTACGGGGTTAGGTAGGTACTAACCTACGGAGGTCCGCGATCTACATAATATGTGTAGAATAGTACATATATTATATAGAAGGGTTATCTATACGGAGACCTGTGATCTGTAACAGGAGGGTATTCTGTACAAAATAATAAACCGTTGTGCAGGGATTTGCAGCATTTTTTATTGCAGTTTTGGATTCTACATACCTTGAAACGTAAACCATCAAATTTTGAGGGGGGGGGTAAGAATTTTTTTTTTTTTTTCATGCTCGATTCCAATGGTTCATTATTGAAAATAATAAACCAAAAGCACTCAGGATTATTAGGATAATACTCTATACAAAGAGGCTGGCTGCAAAACTCAGATTGAACGTATAATGGCAGAAGGCATACAACATCAACTGAAACTGAACTCGGAACAAAAGAAATTTTGTTCAAACTAGAAACAAAAGAAAATCGTCTTCAGCTCTAGTGGCAGATCTAGCGGATACCATCGGTACCTAGCTCTTCTTGAAGTATTTAATGGACAGGCCAATAGAGGTCGGAAAGGTTCATTTTTCCAACACTCCCTCCACCTTGACGTCCTTCAGCAGGATATCTGGTCCAAAAATAACAACCAAGGGGTTGCCACAGAGGTTGCCAATACTGCACTTGCCACTCAACTTCGGGTACGGGCGATTGTGGCTATTTAATCCCACAGCTCCGCTTGAACAGAAGAAAAGCATTACATATATGAGTTCATCATTCCTTAGGTCCAATGAGGTATTTGCCAGGTACCTGGAAGGGATTAAGTCTCAGATGGAGGTGAGTCTTGGCCAATTGCACACCAAATTGAACGATCTAGGAAGCAAATATGACTCGCTGTCCCAATTTGTGAATCAAGGTGCTCCAACTCCATCTTCCCCTCATCCCATACCGAATCCACAGAATGCCCTGGTATCCCATTCTGCTCCTATGGACGAAGGTTCCGCCATGGAAGTGGAGGAACCTTCCGGTCAGGAAGTTAGGAGTCGATTGGACTGCGACACTTCTCATTCTGATCCTTCCAGTGGTCCTCGGAAGCATAACCCTAATTATTTTGTCTGGCACCCCGACCGTCACTCAGAGCATCGTGTTCGGGAGGAATCGTACAGGATACGTAAGGTTGATGCCGTCAAACTTCGTCCTCTGGACAGGAAGCTTGACAAAGAGGACCAGTTCAAGTACTGGAGGAGAAGTGTGGTTGGTCAACTTGAGACCCAGGACTGCATCTTCGTGCTCGACCCTTCTGAACCTGCTCCTGGCGATTTCTCATTACCTGATCGAGAGACTGCCAGGAAAAAGGTCAGGTATTTTATTTTCGAGTCACTGTCCCAGTATTTTCAAGATCTAGTCCAGGATCTTCGTGATCCCAAAGACATCATGGACAAGTTGCAAAATACTTGTGATCCCTCCTCAAAATTCCAGTTGAAAAGGCTCGTTAATGAGTTTAATTCAATTCATTTCAACCCTAAAAGGGAAAAAGCGGTTGAGTTTCTCGGTCGGTTCGACGAGATTAGAAACAAACTCATCAGCATCAATGCTGACATGCTAACACCCGAGTATGTCAAGACTATCTTTGAGTTGTCAATCAATGAGACTGTCACATACCAGAAGGCTGAACTCCACGGGTTCAAGTTCTCTCTGGGCGAGCTTCGTGACATGCTCTTAGAGGAGCAACTCAGAAGTGAGCAGTCATCCTCGGGGGGTTCGAGCTTCAGCTTGATGAGGAGCCGTATTGCTTCCACTAGGGGTCGAGGTGGATCAAGGGGTGGGAAGGGTGCCGTCGCACGAGGTGGCTCAATTCCTGGGTTTACCAAAGCCCCTGGGGACAAGCTTCATTCGACTCAAACTTCCAAGGGAAAAGTGGGGTACTGCATCTACTGCCGCCGAACGGGTCATACCAGGGCAAAATGCTTCAAAGCCAATAAGACCTGCTTTAACTGTGGCATTTCAAATCAGCATATTGCTAAAGACTGTCCCAGTCCACCGACCAACCTAGTTACGCTCCTCAAACGTCCTAAAAAGTCCAAGCCTCTCCCCAAAAATTCTAATGCAGTTTCGCTTCCGAATCGACCTAAGTCATCGTCGGTAACCAGAAAGCCGAAGCTTTTCACGATGCCCCTAGGTCAAGCTAGACAACTGGCTCAAGAATTTAGGGGACACACGGCCTCTGTCTTCTCGATTGTCGGTTCCTCTGAAGGGGACGACGACTCACAGGTCTGGGTCACCATGGGAGACGAGGAGGAGCAGGCGGTCAGTACGTTTAATTACGTCAGTGAATGCAACCGCCAGGGCACTGTCTTCCAGCTATCTGAAGGTGAGCAATGTTTCAAAGCAATTATTGATACGGGATGTACAGAGCACTTGACATCAAATAAAGCCCAATTGATCAACTTTCAACGTTTGCCATCGACTCGTAAATTTAAATGTGCTAATAGTAAGTGCTATAGTGCTGATTTGTCCGTAAATTATCGAGGTGACCTCGAATTTCTGAATAATGGCCAAGTCTCTACGTTGAAAGATGTTCTGTACACACCGGGTCTCTCATCAAACTTGTTTTCAGTTCGTAGGGTTACTCAAGCTGGGCTAAAGGTTGTGTTCTCAAAAGACAAGGTTGAATTCATTCAACCCTCCTCAAACACGGTGATAAAAACTGGGTATTTTCGTGACAATCTCTGGTGGATTGAATTGCCAGTCGTTTCCCCTTCTACTGAGCGAACTGGGGTGCAGTGTACTGCCCTGGAATCTAAGAGACTAAAGTTGAGTCTCAGTCTCTCGGCTTCTCAGGATCAGCCTTGCAGTTCTACTGCTCCTTTAGATTCGGGTTCACAATTTGATTCAGTGGGAGGGAGAGACCACCCTTGCAGTCCCTCTACATATGACTCAATGGGAGGGAGTGATTCATATATGCCTCAATCCGATATGTCCACTGCAAGTCTGGGAGGGAGAAGTGCTGAGAAGCATAATGAACATAACCTTGTCAAACCAGATTCACTTGACCTCAAAATTGCTAGATTCGATAAGCATAATTTAGATAAAATTTATAGTTCACTTCAAAACTCTGACATATTGTGGCATATTCACTTGAATCATGCCTCCAAACAGTACCTCGAAGCAGCTAAGAAGTTTCTCCCTGAACTTAAAAATGTTAAAGTTACAAATGCCATCTCTAATTGTGAAGACTGTCACCAGGCAAATACCGTCAGGAGATCTCATACCCAACGTAGGCACAGGGCTGAAAAGTCCTTTGCTACTCTCTACTCTGATCTGTTGGGCCCAATCAGTCCTTCTAATTTTAGAACTGGGGATTCCTATATTGTGATTTTTGTCTGTGACCATTCGCGTTATGTCTTTGCATATTCAATGAAAAATAAGAAAGAGGTTCACGTGGCTCTCAGAAGGTGCCTCCGTGAAATAGAATCAATAACCTCCCAAACGAAAAATGTTTTTAAGCTCAGATCGGATCGGGGTCTGGAATTTCAAACTTCTGATATGAAAAAGCTGTTGTCTGACGAGGGAATTATTTGGGATCCATGTCAGCCACATACTCCTCAGCAAAATGGGTGCGCTGAAAGAGTATGTCAAGAAATCAAACATAAAGTTCGAGTGAACCTACTTTCTGCCAAAATGCCTTATGCATTCTGGGGACATGCTCTCAAGTATTCTATCTTTGTTTATAATAACATGCCTCATTCCTCAAACTTGTTTCGAAGTCCCTTTGAACTTGTCAAGGGTTATCCACCTAGCCTCAAGTTACTGAAACGCTTTGGCTGCCTTGTACACTATGTGGATGTTAATAATTATATTTCGGTAGGTAGAGATTTGTTAATAACTGGCAGCAGCCTCTTTTCTGCGCTAAGAGCCAACCTAGTTTAAAGGTAAAAAAGACGAAGTTTTTTCGTCTGTCATGTTGGCAGCCTGGTCTTCGCCAGCCCTCCGGCCGTATCGACCCGTGGCCGCCATTCTCTTTTGTTCGTTTGAGAGCTAACCTAGGTTCTAGGTGTTTTTCATCGTTTTGAGTTCTTTTTCATAGTTTTTTACGGGGCTTTCATCGCCTTGAAGTGTTTTTTCATCGTAGTAGTGTTTTCACAGTATAGTGAGTGTGTTTTTTGTGCGGTGTGAAACCTCCGCTGGCGGCAGTCCTTCAACCGACTACGCCGGTTGACGGGCCTCGCGTGGTGTCGGGCTTCGGAATGTCGCGCGCGGAGCCGCCGAGACGTTCAGACCGCAAGAAATGTCCAAAGAAGTTCTTCATTCCCGACGAGGATGTGTCCGGAGGGAAGAAGAGGCCTCGTATGGCGGTGATGGAGAGTTACACCGTACGGAAGGTGATCACGTCAGCCCCTCGGGGTGTCAGACAAGGCGCGGGGGTGACATCGCACCCGCAGGTGATGGAAATGGCTTTCCACGACCCTCCGGGGATAACACGTAAGTACGATAACGTTCAAGCGGTCGCGCGGGGGGAAAATACGTCGGCCCCAAGGGATGTCGGACAGGGCGCGACCGCATACCATAACCCTCATCGGCATTTCCGCGTAGTCGGAGATGCTGGCCCCCCGCCTCATAGCACGCACACCCCCGGCACTCACCACCTCCTATCGTCGGCCTGTTGTGGCGTCAGACAACATACGTCGGCCTATTATGGCGTCGGACAAGATGAGGCGGGGGCGGGCCCCAGTCATTACTGGCCCCCACTACATGCGTCGGCCCTTTGCGGTGTCAGACAGGAGGGACTCCTCCCGTGCGGGTACGTAAGTACAACGACATCAAGGCGGTCGCGCGGAGCGACAAAACGTTGGCCCCCACGGGGTGTCGGGCACAGCACGACCGCATTCCTTAACCCTCACCGGCATCTCCGCTTTATCGGAGATGCTGGCCCCCCGCCTCATAGCTCGCTCATCCCGATTGCTCACTACCCCCAATCACTGGCCTATTATGGCGTCAGGCAACATGCGTCGGCCTATTATGGCGTCGGACAAGATGAGGCGGGGGCGGGCGCGAGTTCGCCTTGGCACGCTCACATTGGCGACTACAACTTCCTTCTACAAAGGTACAAAGGCCTAGGGGCGATTTCAATGTGTTCCGTAGTTCAGTTGGCTAATGGTCGAAATCCTAGGCTGAAGATCGCAGGTTAAAATCCCAGCCGAGACCAAAAAGAACATTTTTCACTCCACACCAATAATTTAAATGCCTCTTCAATGGGCCGTACAAAAAAAAAAAAAAAAAAAAAAAAAACCTGTTGATGCATAGGCGTCCAAAGCGTCTTTTTCGTCGCCGGCTCTGAGGTGATCGAGCACGTCATACATCATCAGATGTTCGAGAAGGGGGTCGTCCAAGGACTGTCGGTAATCACGGAGGTAAGCCGTACAGTATCCATCTCTAACGTCCCAATACGATCACAAGATAAGTTACACAGTACCAAAAGGGCGCATTGGGCGAAACCATCCAGAGGTCTGGTCCTATCGTAATGAGTAATGAAATTCTGTTACATAAGGAATTCTAATTCTCAATTCGGGATGGAAATCTCTCATTTACGCCCTCCGGCACCCGAATATGACACTATTTGGGTCCCCCACTTTGGGTTTTGTTTTATGGGGTCATTCGAAAAATAAACGAATACATGATTACAAAAAAAAAAAAAAAAATAAATAAATAAATAAATGAATAAATTAAAAATAAATAAATAGGATTGGCCTACACTGTCTCGTAAGGTTCTAGCCGCAGGACGGAGTAGACTAACAATACCCTCCATGAAGGGGACTCAGTACTTAGTTCGGTTGTGGATCATTATGATGAGCAGTTACTCGCTGATCTTGGGGTACAGCCGTCTTGGGGCATCGGCACCTAAAACCCCTACGATGTCTCATATACCCCTTTGGGTTCTCCCAGCGGCTTCTCCTCTGGGTAGCATCCTTCACTCATCAGGGATCATGTTAATAACCGTTGGCTACGTTCTCAACTTAACATACTTCGTGCCCCATTTTGACCATTGGCCCAGACATAGACCAAGGTTGGTAAGTCATGAATTTGAGTGAAAGTTCCTATACCTGCAAGGGATCGTAGGTATATGTTAATTTGGATCATGTTAACAGCCGTTGACTGTGTTCTCAGCTTGACATGCTTCGTAGCCGGGTGGCTCCCATTTTGACCATGGGCCCGGTCATGGACCAAGGTTGGTGATTCTTGACATTGATTGGGGGGCCATAGGTATGCCTATAACAAGTGGCCGTAGGTGTAGGTTAATTGTGATCATGATAACAGCCCTTAGCTGCGTTCTCAACTTAACATGCTTTGTAGCCCATTATCTCCCATTTTGACCATTGACCCAGACACATTAACAAAGATTTGTAATTCGGACATGGACCAAGGTTGGTAATTTATGACATTGATTGGGGGGCCATATGCCTACAACAAGTGGTCGTAGGTGTAGGTTAATTTTGATCATGTTAACAGCCCTTAGCTGCTTTCTCAACTTAACATGCTTTGTAACCCATCGTCGCCCATGTTGACCATTGGCCCAGACATTGACAAAGATTGGTAATTCAGGAATTTGATTGGAGGCTCATATACCTACAAGTGGTCGTAGGTATAGGTTAATTTTGATCATGTTAACAGCCCTTGGCTGCGTTCGTAACATGCTTTGTGGCCAGTTGGCTCCCATTTTGACCATGGGCCCAGACATGGGCCAAGGTGGTTCATTCTAAGTTTTTTGTTGGATATTTATATGCCTAAAATGAGTCTTGGACGCCCCACAGTGATTAATAGGGGCCCCGATGTTATTACTAAGGGCAATAGCCCATGGGCCTTATGTTGAGGTGTATGGTGGATTCTCAAGTGGCACAAACTTTGTGGCTGGTTGGCTCCCGTTTTGACCATGGGCTCTGACATGAGCCAAGGTTCATTCATGAACTGGGTGGTTCATTCACGAACCAAGGTTTATGAATGAACCACCATTGGTGGTTCATTCGTACACCAAGGTTCATTCATAAACTGGGGTGTGGTCGGCAACACAACATAATTACAATTACAATTTACGAGAATTATAAGTTTGCAAATTTCTATGGGCTCATGGGGACGGGTGTTCAGTCCGTGAGCTTCAGTGTGTTCACTTCATAGTCTCGACAGCCAGTTGGGCTCAAGTCGTATTTATAGAGGGGACATATATCAGCAAGTGAATGGCAGTACTTTTGCTTGATATAGGGCATGCAATTTGGTTTTGTATTTTGTTTTTGTTTAAACATTGACAAATGTTTCTATAGCCTCTTGGCTGTTTCTTCAACCTGGTGGCTTCAACCGGTGGGCTGGGTCCAAGTCCGGAGGTCATTTTCCCAGCAACCAGACAGACCAATCGGATCACAGGACTTAGGGGCCCCGGCAGTGCTTGGAGAGGCCTCGTCAACCTCCATCGCCGGCCTCCCTTAACAGCAGGTCAACTGTTGGTGGTCTTAGAGGTGTTAAGTATTTTTGTAGTTGCCTATCTAGCCCCTGGGGCGCGGATGAAATGTTTTTTGTTTAACCTCATCTTTCAGTCTTGAGGTTTTTTGTGGACCCTCATTGCTCAGTCTTACCTAATTGAGCCTTACCTAATTCAGTTAACCTGATTTTAATGATTCATTTGGTTTTATATTTAGCCCGTTAGCTTTGAGGGACGGGTCTTCGACCTCACGCTGTCAATCTTGCCTATGCGTCGGTTGCGTCAGTTGATGGATTCAGCTTCAATGGTCGCCAGCCAGCGGTAACAGCAAGTCAACCTTATCGTTCAACTTTGCCTATTTCAGTAGATTAGTGGCATATATTACATGTACATACCTCTTTTATGTCAGAATTCATGTCTCTGGAGGGGAGTTTAAATATGTTACTCTCTTATGTCACAGCGTTTGGGGGGGATTATTGCCCCAGGATTACCCCACGGATGTCCAGGTCTCGCTTTGATTTACCCTGCGGGGCAGGTAGCACCACAGGTGGCTAGGTCTCGTCTTTTCAACTTAGCAGTTCAAGTATATGTCAGGGGAGTGGCGTTTTACACATACTACTCTATGTCACAGCGGTTATGGGAACTGTTGTCCCAGGATTGAACCTCGGGTGGCAATGTTCCATTTTTGATGTACCCTATGGGGGTATAACACCACAGGGGGCTATGTCTCGTTTTACTTTACAATGCGGGGCAGGTGACATACGGCGATCATAACTTCCAACGGTGGGAGGATGATCAGAAGGATGGAGGAGCCTTTCACCTGTGTGGGTTAATCGCATATGATGCTCCAGTATTTACATATTACATTCCCCCAGTAATGGGCTTACTTCGTTTTTTACGGTGAATGTTGTGTTATATTATTCACATATTAGGCTCGGCCAGTAATGGATTTATTTCGATTATTATAGCCCGTTGGCGTTATTTTGGCTAATTGTGTGTTCTATTATCCACCTAACATATGCTTCCAGTAATGGGTTTATCGCAATTATTATGTTTTGTGTTCTATTATCCACATATTATATTTTTCCAGTAATGGGTGTAGCGCAATCATTATGTTGGAGTCCTTCTAGCCCGTTGGTTTTGTTTGGACAACATTGATAGGTCAGTCCTCCTTTAACCTGTGGGGATTAATCTCATATCAGGTTCTATGTCCGCTTTTGCAATTACGTCATTTTTTCCAGAATGTCACTGGAGTGGGATTTAGGCTGTTTCCAACATACTTTCAACGGTGGGAGCAGGATCAGGGGGACGGACCCCCAATAGGATTCCTTACCTACACCTTGGCCCTGAGGCCCCCCCCCCCACCGAGGGGGGGTGGTCACCCTGCCAGGAACAGGTTTTGATTTTGCACGTTCCTTTTGGCCCTGGCGGGAGTCGGGGTAGCGGGGTGGGGCCATCGGGCCGGCGTACCCTAGGGAGTGGGTTACCCTACCAGGAACGATTTTGGATTTTGCGCCTTCGGAGTTTTTTGTTTTCCTGGAGGGAGTCGAGGTGCTGAGAGGGAGATGGGCTCATCGGACCAGCGTACCCGGGGTAGTCGGAGGCCTGGTGGATGGATCCTTCTAACAGCTGCCAGTTATTAACAAATCTCTACCTACCGAAATATAATTAAACAATCAACCTACCTGATGGGACAGGTTGATTAGGATTATATTAGGTAGGGACGAGATTTGTTAATTACGTCCCATCCGGTTTTTTGGGTTTTTCCCGGCTACGCCGGGGGTGGCAAAAAAGCCGCTCCCGTCCCTAGGCATCCACCAGGGATTTCCCTTCAAACTGAATGGCGGCCACGGGTCGATACGGCCGGAGGGCTGGCGAAGACCAGGCTGCCAACATGACAGACGAAAAAACTTCGTCTTTTTTACCTTTAAACTAGGTTGGCTCTTAGCGCAGAAAAGAGGCTGCTGCCAGTTATTAACAAATCTCGTCCCTACCTAATATAATCCTAATCAACCTGTCCCATCAGGTAGGTTGATTGTTTAATCAAACTAAATTTGCTCCAAATGCTAAAAAGGGATTTTTGCTTGAGTGTAATGAAACGGGGTTTGTGATTTTCTCTGAGCAACATAAAACTCTTGTAAATTCAAGTGATGTAAAATGTATCGAAACCATAGTGTATGGGGACAGAATAAAGGATTATCCAAGGCCACTTGCGGAGATTCTTGACATGGGTGAGGGACTGGAATCAGCGAAACAGGCACCTGAAGATTCGCCAGGCACAGATTCCCAATCTGGGGAATCTTCAGCCTCGAGGCAGGTTGAAAAACCACACCTCTTGGTCGCAGTGAATCAGGGTGACCCATCAGATTATGTAGAGCCCCTCTCATACCGGGAAGCTATGGCTGCGCCGGATAGGGATCTGTGGGAGGAGGCCATACGTAATGAACTTGAATCACTAGAGGAAATGGGTACTTGGGAACTTGTCCCTAAGTCTAGTCTTCCACCCTGTACCAAGGTAATTAAATCTCGATGGGTACATAAGAGAAAAGTAGAACCTGACGGTTCATATAAGTACAAAAGCCGCCTAGTTATTAAAGGGTTCGCTGATACCAATCAGTATCTGATTTCTGAAATTTATGCTCCGGTGGCACGTCTTTGTGATGTTCGAGTGTTCCTGTCTGTTGTGAACAAGCTTGGTTTACATCTTCATCAACTTGACGTGACTGCAGCTTTCCTCCATGGGACTCTTGAAAAACCTGTATACATGCAGGTCCCTGAAGGTGTCGAGGAACTTGCTGATCCACCTTTTCATTTGAAAGGGGCATATGTGTGCTGTCTCAAGAAATCTTTGTATGGCCTAAAAGTCTCGCCAAATCTATGGTATAAAAAGTTTAGCAGCATCCTAATTAAGTTAGGATTTGTAGTCTATCCATTTCAAACATGCATTTTCAAATGGAAAGAAGGCCCAAAGTATATTTTGATTATTATTTACGTAGATGATTGTCTCTAGCGTCCAATGATAATCAAATGGCCTTGGATGTTATTCAGACTTTACAGAAAGAAATCAAAATTAAGAACTTGGGAAATCCTAGAAAATTCTTGGGTTTTGAGATCGTTAGGAATGTGTCAAGTAAACAGCTGTTCATTCACCAGAGAACCATGATCCAGAGTTTACTAGACAAATTTCTACACCCAGAAGAAAGTATCAGTGAAATTCCCATGTCGCCCACAACATGCACGTTGGGTGCTCAATTAGAGTCGACTGCAGACTCGGAATCATCTCCAGATGTTCCATATCGAGAAGTAATAGGTGCTCTCTTATACATCCAAAATGGAACGAGACCAGAAATCTCTTTTGCAGTCAACTTTCTCAGTAGAAAGCAAATAGGATATACTCTAAATGATTGGAAGTGTGTCCTAAAAATTTTGAAGTATCTTAAAGGAACGGTGTCTCTGGGTATCATGTATACTGGGAGAACCGAGAGTCTGGTTGCCTACTCAGATGCCTCATTGGGTACTAATGCACTCAATGGTAGGTCAACTACAGGATACATGATTAGGTCTCTTGGTGATCTGGTGTCGTGGAGATCGAAAAAGCAGACGCATGTGGCCCTCTCAACGTGTGAATCTGAGTACTTAGCCATGTCGGAGGCGTGCAAGGAGATCACAAGTGTACGGACACTATGTGGGTTTCTTGTAGGCATTGACATGCGTCCCACGTTGAGGTGTGACTGTGCTCCAGCTATCGCTGTCGCCATGACGAATGACTCCAAGACCCTTAAACATGTGGTCAAGCTCTCTCTACATTTTATCCATGACCTGTTCAAGAGGGGTGAAATCCATATTGAATGGGTTTCATCTCAGGAACAACTTGCTGATTGTTTTACCAAAGCTCTGCCTCGTGAAAAATTCTTTGAAATGAGAAATGCAATCTTGACCAGAATTAATGATGCGATGTAATTGTTTCAGGGGAACAAGAGCCGTGGGCCTAATCTGGCCAAAGAATCGTCGCTGCTGTCCACCTCTACGTGTTTATCGTCATGCTTCAACACGTCATCACAATCAAGTTCAGCCCACGCATCATCAGTATCGTCGCTTGTCAGCTCTACGCCTCAGCTACATGTGTCTCCGATGTTGTGTTTCGATGTGCGCGGGTCAATTTGTGATTGTGCGTTAATTCGGTGTAAAACTAGTTCAGGCAATTTTTCCCTGCTAATACGATATATGTTGTGTTTTATATTGTATTTCTAGAATCTTAGTAGGGAACCTATGTGAGCTGAATGACTTCCTTTTGTTGTAAGGCAAATGTATTAGAAAACTCTTTCGAACCTGCAATTTAGAATCACAGCTACATTAGTATCGGATTCATACTCATGATCTTGCCGCTGGTACTGATCATTCCATGCTAATATGTTGGACCTCTGGTGTGACATTAGGACGTGTGACGTTTCTGTGAGCTTGCTGCTGAAACAGCTTCTAGTCCTGTCACATTGGCCTCGTCATTTGCAGAGGAGGGAGTGTTGAAATAGGATCTTCAAATGAGATGCCTCCGCGGGCACTTCCTCTATGGAACAGAGTTCACAAAGTATCCATAGCATTTGTTCTATTCTACACTATGTGTACTACGAATCGAATAGAAAATATATTGTATAGCTCAGAATTAATCTACATGTATATATTATAACATAAACGTAATATTGTCTCTATGAACTGTTATATTTTTCGTATATTCATGTAAGGATCATATGTTTTATGAGCTGTATAGTTGGCACTACTGTCAGGAAATGTGGTGGGGTTTTGCTAAACCCCACTCTTTCTCTCTCTCGCTTCCGTATCGTTGACGCTGTGTTTTCTCTCACGATCCGCATATTTCCTCATATTGTACAAGTTCTCAAATAAAGAATTTATTTAGTTAAATTCAGTTTCGTGTGCATCATTTCGAATCTTCCACAAGGATCAATCCTTCCAACTATAGATTCTCCTTATACAGTGAGTGGTTCGTTTAATTATTTGATTGCTAAAGTAGCATCTCAGTTTTCATTAACCTCACCTCCAAACGGCTTTTGACTTTGATACTAGGAAATTAATAAGCCGAAAAGTAAATAAACCAATTGTGTGGATCGATAATATTGAACTGAAGAAGTCATTCAAAGCCCAGAACACATCTTATGCACATAAACTCATGCCGTGTTTAGGCTTATAGACCGTCAGCGAGCTCCGCCGATCTCCAGCTCATAGAGGCTGGAAGGACAGCGTACACGAACCCGGACAGGTGTCAGCTTCCACACCAATCAAGTTTATCTACCAGGTCATACACCCGTAGTGAGGCAAGTTGGCAATGAGGTACCCCGAACAGATCTGCTTCAGTAGGACTCCACTATATTCATTGGTATCACAAAGCAGTGAAAAACCTTGCATGCCCCGGCGGTTTTTTGGTGGAGATGGCTCGGATCAATTATCGAAAATGTCGATACATCGATACGAGTACCCACTGTGTCGATCGCGTTCAACTTTGTGAACAACATTAACAAAAAAAAGGCAGCTCTAGTTTCAATGTATCGTTTCTACTATGTACATAGATTTTTATTTCGATCGACTGGGGCACATACCCCCTCTTGGAGTATGTCGCATCTCCTGGAGCACGTACTGTTTGGGGCTCAACAGTAACGGGCCAGTCCATTCCGACAGTGTACGAACTATCACAACATGGTTGTTAAAACAACTCATTTTCGTTCCATAAACGTTCAAACCAATGAAACAGAGTCTATTCACAACTGTGCTGCATAATTAGGAGCCTTGGACGGGCTCCGTTGCAGCCCAGATGAGTCAACCTCCAACCAATAACTATGTACCCACTACCACACTGAAAAATAACACAGGACTTTTTCCTAAGCGAAATACTTCGCTATCATATTGCGAAATATTCGATTGGATGACAACAAACCCTAAGTCTAACTCTACCTAGGTGAGCTCTAATATTTTCTAACCTACAAAGAGAAGGTAAAGTCATCCACTCAATCATGCAGTCACAACCAGTACATAGTTATTTTACGTTCCTTGAAGTCCCACTGAAACAATCTAAAGGTTGTACCAACACCCAATGTTAGTAATCATGATAGCGCCTCAATCAATTAATGATCGCCTTGCAAAGCGGCCCCGTGAAGGTTGATCAGTGTTTTTGATTAAGACCTTTTATCAGAAAGCTTGACTCATACTAATCCAAACTGATTACTGAATCACTTACTTTGGAGAGTTTCCAAACACTCGAGTCGAACGTAGTAGCAAAAAGCACTCAGGATTATTAGGATAATACTCTATACAAAGAGGCTGGCTGCAAAACTCAGATTGAACGTATAATGGCAGAAGGCATACAACATCAACTGAAACTGAACTCGGAACAAAAGAAATTTTGTTCAAACTAGAAACAAAAGAAAATCGTCTTCAGCTCTAGTGGCAGATCTAGTGGATACCATCGGTACCTAGCTCTTCTTGAAGTATTTAATGGACAGGCCAATAGAGGTCGGAAAGGTTCATTTTCCAACAAAATGTTATAATTGACTGCCGCTACTACTTAACTTTCATACGTACAAAACTTTGAGCCTATATGAAAAAAAAAACTAAATTGATGTAAAAGTTGAAGCAGAATAAGGCGCTAGAGGGAGGTTCACTGTGCCAGGTTACATGAGTCAGTCGTTATTGTTTTGAGGGTATATGATATTATGTTCGCATCTTATCAAATAAACCAGTGAAGACCAATTCTTCTATAATAATTATACCAGTGTTACATTTACTCCTAGTTGATGCTCGGATTAAAAATGACTTAGGACCAGCTGTCAACTCGTTCCCTATTATCTACTTTAATGCTCAGAGCTTACCCTGTCATATCGAGGATATAAAATATAACGTTGGTGATAACCCGTTACAGGCAGTGCTAATCTCCGAAACATGGCTGAAGCCCTCCATCAGGTCTTCAACAGTCGCTCTCTCTGGCTTCCAGCTTATAAGACACGATAGATCTAGGAAAAATTCAGGAGGTGTTGCAATTTACTTGAGGGATGGAATCAAATATAAAGTACTCAGTAAATCCCCTAAAGAAACCATTCTAGAATACTTGATCATTGAAGCCTGTCCTGAGTGTGTCCCCATTCTATTATGTGCCCTTTACAGACCTCCCAGTCCACCCTCTCACATTTCACACCTCGAATCTGTTTTGGCTGATTATATTTACAAATATGAAAATGGAGTCATAGCTGGTGACTTTAATATAATCACTGATATACAAACCCCCAATTCTAAAAAATTGCTGGATATGTGTAGTGCACTAGGCTTGAATATTCTGGACACAGGTCCTACTCATATCCTAAAGGATTCTGCAACCAGCATCGATCACTTCCTTGTGAAGAATCTAAACTCTTGTCAAATTCTGCAAAACGTACCCTGCCCCGGCTGTGTCTCATCACCGTGCTCTCCTCTGCTGCCTAAGAATTAGTGAATTCAAGTTGAGGCCTCATTTTATTAATACACGAAGACTCAATTTAGTTACTAGGGAAGAGGTAGAGAGAGTTGCCATGACAATCTGCTGGGATGCCATCTTCCTATGTACCAACGTGGTCGATATGATCCATTGAGGAAAGCCCGTATTCATCACCCTAAGACTCCCTGGTTCACCACCCACGTTAAGAGCGTCCTTAAAGCTCGAGACAAAGTGTGGTGTCTTGAATAATACACGCTCGAAATTACTTCCACAGCATTGATTTATTTGATAATTCCGGATACAAGAAAGGTGCGTAGTTGATTGCAACACTTATTGAAAAAGATGAATCATGGGAGGTTATCCATTCACAGGTTATGCCTGGTGGCAGGCTAGGCAACATAACAACGGTGGCAGGCTAGGCAACATAACAATCTCCCCCACCAAAAAATTTCAAGACAATTTAGAATCGGAGAATATTGAGAAAAGAAATTGTAGGAATAAAAGATTCTACATCTTTGAATATGCGAATGAATAAAAATTGAATATTCGCTGGAATAAGAATATTCGACATCTTGGAATAAAAATTGGAATAAAAATATTCGACATCTTTAGAGAAAATGAGACGATCAAATTAAAAGTTAAAATAAGGTAAGACCATAATTCACGTGACATAGTCTTTTAGCCAAACAGGCGTATGACAGTTTTGTGCAGATCGTCGCAGTCCATCTAGCGTAGATTCAGCAGTAGAAGGAGCAGGCTGATCGTCAGGGCTTGAAGGCATCTAGTTGACATCGTATATTGCGATTCAGATACTGTTCTGCAGGAGTTTTTCCAGATATCAGCGGGGTGCAGCAATAACGGAATAGAATTTCTCGAACTTTGTGGTGTATTGGCCCTGGTTTGACTTCAACTGCTTTCAATTTTGCTTTCAGTGTCTGTATGTAGCGCTCCGCAAGGCCATTTGTTGCTGGATATCCAGGCGCAATGAACTTTTGCAGTATTCCACTTTCTTGGCAGAACTGCTTGAACTTGTCACTTTGAAAAATAGTGGCGTTGTCTGACACCAAGATTTCAGGAAACCCTGAACTAGAGAACATATCCAGTAATAGCTCGATGGTAGTGTTGGTAGTGGGAGCTTCTTTCAATATTCTAATGTCAGCCCATTTTGATCGAGCGTCGACAAGCACGAGAAAATGGTGGTTTTGAAATGGTCCTGCGTAGTCTATGTGTACTCGTTCGAAATTTGTTGAAGGTTGGTCCCACTGGTGAACCGGTACTTTTGCTGGACTTTTCTGTGTGAGTGCACACTCTCTGCAGTTCTTGACAGCTTGTTCAATGTCTTTGTCAATTGACTTCCAATAGCAATGACGACGCGCTAACTGTTTCATCTTGACAATCCCCACATGTGTTCGATGAAGCTCCTGTAGTACCTTTTCTTGAAGGCAAGCGGGAATGACGATTCTGTCTTGTTTGAAGAGAATTCCGTTTGTTGTTGAGTACTGTGGGTCACAAAGATCTCCTGACATCAAATCAGACATTATTTTTGACAGTTGTGGATCTTTGGCAGTCTCCGCTGTGATGGTCCTACTGGTAACAGCTGATGTAGAAATTTGATTCAACAGCTGGTCGTGCAGGCATTCGACTTCAAGGCTGAGTAGTTGATCAGTAGAAGGCCCTGTGTCTTTGATCGGCGCCCGTGACAAACAGTCGACATGGATATGGTGTTCGGCTCTCTTATGTACAACCTTAATGTCGAATTCTTGAAGGAATGCTGCATATCTAAGGGCCGGTTTCACCAACGCAGCTTAAACCTGGTATCAATAAATCCTGGATTCAAATTTGATCTGTGGTTCAGAGCTTCGACAGTTTCACCAACGTTTTTGATCCGCGGTTTAGCCGAACTTGGGTTTAAGCCGAGATTGTTCAGTTTGCATCAGCATTGCTAGCCCCAGAGACACAAATCCCGTATTACAGATGACATGGAGGAGAGATGCTCATCCATGAGTGGTGGATCTGTGATGTTTCTTCTATGGATACTTAAATTTTGGCCACCATCCTCTGTTGTGGAGACATTAAACTGCATAATAGTAGCCAGGTGCGGAAGTTTTGAGATTTTTTCTCACTTATGCCTCTGTCATTCTCACTCTGAGAACTTCTGCTCGACTCCACTCTGTCATTACTACAAAACACCATCTTACATCTTTCGAGACAGCTCTTGTAATAAATTATAGATAGCCTACCTAGGCTCTTCTATAAAAGGTATCTCCTTTTTTACAATAATTTGCTGTATGCAGAAGAAGTTATACATGTACTTATTAGCGCAGTCTTCGAGTACCTACCACGTACAATGAAGGTTTGATTACCTACTAAATAAATAATGATGGGTCCGACGTTGTTGCCTACCTGGTTTGGTGTAAAATTATATTTATTACACATTTTTGGTTGCACTCACATTTCTGTTTCGAGAACTAGAAGGCTTTCTCTTGCATCGAGCACTAAGCTCATCCCTTCCTTTGGAAGGCGGAACCTCGCGAAAAAATCGCCGTCATCCCACTTGTGGAAATACTCGACCCTTTCGTGAATTATCGCGGTCTGGGCGCGGCCACTTCCAGAAGTTCATTGAAATATTCATCCAAGGATGACTCAAACACTTCAATGTAACGATTCATCGCACTAAATGTTGATGCAAGTTGAGAAGTATGAAAAACACTGATAAAATAGATTTCAAAATGGCGATGGCCTGGAGGAGAAACGGAGATCAACCGTAGATCAGAGGTTTAAACCACCTGAAACGAGGTATTAACTTAATGCGCCGTTGCCGCGACTTATTCCTAGATTAGGCGTTCGTGAAACTGTCTTTTCTCAGAATCGATGGCTTAAACCTCAGCCGGGATTGAACTCTGGATAATCCGCGATGGTGAAACCGGCCCTAAGCAATCTGTTAGATGTGAGTGATGGGAGTTTGGCATCCTGGTGGAATATCCTCGTGAGAGGCTGATTATCTGTAATCAGAGTGAATGGTCGAGCACATAAGTACATGTAGAATTTTGAGACACATAATATAGCCAAAGCCTCCCTATCCAGCTGGCTATAATTCTGTTCTGCTTTAGTCAAGGATCTAGAGACAAAGGGCCTATCTTCTGCATCAGTTACGTGAGACAGCACCCCCGCAATTCCCGTAGGGCTCGCATCGCAAGCCAGTGTTACTGGTAAAGAAGGGTCGTACGGGGTCAAAACCCTATCACTGAGTATTTCCTGCTTGAGCTTTAGAAAAGCAGATTCACAATGACGAGACCATATCCATTTTCTGTCCTTTTGGAGCAGAAGTCGAAGTGGGTAGGTGATGGTTGAAACGTCTGGAATGAAACGACTATAGTAAGTCACCATACCTAGGAATCTGCGCAGTTCATCAGAGTTTGTAGGTCGAGTCATGTTCGTTATAGCATCCACCTTTTGTGGACATTTCGATATTTTGTTATGGCTAACCACATATGTCGCTACAACTGGGAGTATCCGTACTCCATAAGTAGCGAGTAGGTGGTCAGTAAGTAGCATAGGATAGCACAAAGCTAAGGGAAACATACCTCCCTCCACAGAGAGGGTTGGTGGGGATACCTGGGACAAAGATAATGCAGTTTTGAGACTGCGGTCAAGTTTGTGTCGGACGCTTATTACGCAGTATTGGCGATAGTGGTATCAGTAAGTACGTACTTTATAAAACACCTCGATCGATCGATTATACCTATACTTTGTGTCCATGAGCTCTCCCCACATGATACCAATACCAGCTAAACTCTACACTGTGGCAATATACAATCTATACACCTATACCTCTGCATACGTTGTATGTAGTTTATACCTTGAACACTCTATACCAGCTGAACTCTACACTGTGGCATTATACAATACCTATACCGCTGTGCACGTTGTGCATAGCCTATCCTATACCGATACCACCGTGCACGTTGTGCATGGCCTATACCTATATCGTCATACCCGTGAGGTATGGCCTATACCTATACCGCCGTACAATTTGTTTATGGCTTATACCTTTCAGAGTATGACCATAGTGGATGGCATATCTGATACTGCCACTTGGGGCAGTGACACAACCACGCCTGCGGGGTGGTTTCTGATCTATACCATTTACACTGGGCGCCTTATATACTATACCTTATACCTACTAACAACAGGGTCAGGGGACGGTTAAGGGGTCGATGGGGAGACCGTCATACACAAATTAATATCCACAGGGGGAGAGCAGGGACGTGGACACTATTATATTGCATGAGATGCTTAACTATAAGATTAGAATTAGAATATTTACATAATTGGCAAACCCATTAATACTATGTGATTCTTTAGAAAGTGGCATTTAGGATACTAAATTCGCACGGTGCGGATGGCCGTGACGACAACATATCCCAGATATCGAACTTCAGTTTTGAAAAAAGAGCATTTAGATTTATTGACATGCAGGTCATATTTCTTGAGACGTTCCAAACATGCAATTAGCCTACGATGACATTCTTGGAAAGTAGGCCCATGGATAATGATGTCATCATAATATGACATGGTACCCGGTGTTCCGAACACCCATTTTACTAGTAGCTCTTGGAAGTTTGTAGCTATTAATTTGTATCTATCAAGTGGCGAAGTGCAGTGATAGTTGGATAGTGGGGTTCGTGGACACTGTGGGGGGTCTGACGTCACAATCGTGAGCATCATGGGAAATCGATTGGCGATCGGCGATCAGTCGCAACGTGGTCGCCATTGACGAATTTGCCATCCAAATCTGAGGTCGCAGCATCCTCGTAATTCTCCTGCATCTGGGTCTTCAGAATCCCAATTTAGCCATCCCCAGCAAATCGATTCCTTCACTGTAAGTACCAGACTTTCAAATGGTCCTGCTTCAAGCATTTTCACCAAATTGAACGCCTTTGGTATCACGGCCCCCGACCCCTGTTTCAGATCGGACATCCAGAGGCAGTTTTGTATTAGCGAACGAGTTGTATGTATGTACATCTATCATACGTTCATCACCTAATTACATCGTTCCTGATCCATCCCAGACGCACATCAGGTCATAAGCCGTCAAACTCAGGAACGGGGACTCGCCTCGTGTCTTCCAGTGAAGGAAGTTGGCAAACCGAAAGCGATTTGCCGAAATAGTCCCCAGCTAACGGATCCGGTGTGGCAGCTTGGACTCGACGGGTGACTCCGACGCCAGCATCCCAAGTTCGACTGCCGGTCAGACCTTTAAATTTTTTTCTTCCTAATGGCCATTGGGTGTTAGGTAGGTCACGTTTATGTTCATTTTTATACTCATCAACATTCATTTATTAAAATTCATTTCCACTATTATTTGTCGCATGTAATATTATTCATTCCACGGCGCATATATCGAACATATTTTTGGTAGCAGAGCATGGTTATGCGATAAATTACCCCTTTCTATCAATAATTACTGTAAATCGCTCACTTAATTTTGCTAACACATTTCAACGTTATATTTCTGTAAAGTCTTCCACTGCTTAGTTCAATTCATACTCGTAGTTCTCGTCTCGATCTATTATTCGAGTCGTACCTGAAACGAATCACAATTGGTGACTCATAATAATACGCATCGAATAACAACGATATCAAGGTTGTTGCAGATCAGTAATATTAGGTACTAGCTACCGAGTCGTTTCCAATTCGTATCTTATATACTACGATACTTGTCTTCGAATAAGTCGAGTTAAACAAATTCGTAAGTCCCTCCATGTACACATTATTATACAGTTTTTGTATTTGTCCATATTGTCAATTTCTAACACTTCGTTGTTCAAATTCAGTACGAATTTAAGGACACTTTTGCATGCGTATATCTCTTGTGTGAACAAGCTATATCGTTTACCAGTGTACGTATATAGATTATTTTATGTCGTACAGACGACTCCAATTTTAGTCGCGCTTTAATACGTAGGTTCTGTATCGTAGTCCAACCAGTGATAAGATATAAAATTACTTATTGCGAACCCACGTAGGTACCTGCCTACGCTGTCATTTTCACATACCTACTTTAGGTACTTAGTGGTAGCTGGTATTACGTATTATTGTTGCCTGTTCATATTTTGCAAAGTCGATCAGTTTAAGAACTTTCGTCAACTAAAGTGCACTAGCCTTCCTCGGGTCGTATCAGTCCGAGGTTCATTCATATCGCTAATCTCTTAATCCCATCCCGCCTCGCTCTCTTTTCGTATATTTTACGTCCTTGTCTACTCCCTTGTTTCCGACATGACTCAGAGCTTCGAGGATTCACTTATTTCTTTGCGACGACGCTTAAAGGAATATGGGTTGCGCGTTCAAACGGCAAATGACGCCGGTAAAAAGGCTGTTGTTAAAGACGCGGATGAAATAGTTATATCAACATTTAAGGGACGAATAAAGCATATGGAAAGTGCATATTCTAAATTCGATGAGGTTTGGAATGAGCTCTGCGATCTTCGAAACCCAGAGGCTGATGCTACAAGTGATCCTTTACCTTCGAAACAGGATAAGGAAATAAGGACCATGGTAGATTCCTTTTATTGCTCGGCAAATGGGTTCCTCGAACAAATCAACATGCGAATTGCTGCTGATCACTCGCGTCGAATGGCTGACATCAGTTTAGCTGAATTTTCTCGAAGGTCAACACTTTCCGGCGACATCACATTGGGTCAGTCTAGGATATCCAGGGGTCTGCCGATAATAAGGCTGCCTTCTTTTAATGGTGAATTGTTGGAATGGCCCAAGTTTCGCGACACGTATGTCTCACTAATTCATAGTGATGATTCCATGACCCCCATTGACAAATTCCATTATCTGCGGACATCATTAAGCGGCAGGGCTCTAAGTGTGATTAGTCATATCGAAATTTCGGCTGATAACTACGATATAGCCTGGAAGGCCGTCGACGATACCTTCAATAATTCCCGATTGTTGGCTTCCACACAGATCGATAGGATTCTGAATTTCAAGCCGCTTCAAGGCAGAGCCTCAGCTGATTCTCTACAGAAATTCCTTTCTGGTATTGGCGATTCAGTTGCAGCCTTTAAAAGTCTCAAGATAGCCGATGAATCATCATTTCTATTATTTTGTCTAGCTGTACGTTGCCTAGACAATACCACCCGGGAGCTTTTCGAGATGGCCAACAAGAATATTCAATATCCCAGCTACGATTCATTGATGAAGTTCGTCCGAGAACGTTGTGTTGCCTTACAACTCACCAATCAGAGCACCCCTCAAGCCAATTCTGAGCCCTCTAACCAATTTAAAGGGAAAAAGGAGTCGAAACCTCCCAAGCCTAAAAACGTTTCGCCGGCTTCTTTGATTTCAAATAAGTCAGAGAATAACAAGTCCTCTTCTCCAGTGAATTCGCCCTGCATAGCCTGTTCGGGAGCTCACAACCTCATCAACTGTGAGAAATTCAATAATTCCTCTGTTGATGAACGTTGGCAAGTATTGAAGGGCTGGAAAGGCTGCTACAATTGCCTCAATTCTGCTCATTCTGTACAAAATTGTGCTTCCAAATGGCACTGCCGCTTCTGCACCAAGCGACATCATTCGCTGCTCCACAAAACAGCTGAGGTTCGAAGTTCCTCCGTCAAGAACCCACCTTCTCCCGCTGCGGATGCCTCACTCAGCTCTACAATTATTGCTGAGGAGGCTCAGGTGATTCTCGGTACTGCTGTTGTGGAAATGCTGGACGCTAGTGGTAGGTTTCAGAACGTCAGAGTGATAATCGATTCTGGCAGTCAGAATTCCTTTCTAACTCAGAAATGCTTATCTCGACTGGGGCTCCCGATGGAAAAAATGCGGAAGAGAATTTCAGGGATTGGCCAAACCGTCTTTGAAGGAACAAAGGGGTTAGCCACTTGTACCATTCGACCCAAGAATGCACGTTCATCTCAATTAACGACTGATGCTATCGTGGTCAAAAGCATTACGTCATACTTGCCTTCTACCCTCCTTCCAATGACATTCATTAGCAAGTGTTCAAGATATCAGCTGGCAGATCCCTTCTTTTGGAAACCAGCACAAGTGGATTTCCTTTTAGGAGCTGATCTTTTCCCACAGATCCTGCAAGGTCCTCCAATCAATATTGAAGGTAGTGAATCCTGCTTAATCCCTACGTTGTTTGGGCATATTGTGTTGGGTCGTGTAAGCGAGTCCTCAACCTCGTTGCAAACCACAAGTTTGCTGAGCGTCGACACGGAAGATGACCTTAATCACCAGTTGCAACAATTCTGGCAAATTGAAGAGCCCATCGCTTCAGTCCCAACACAAAGTCCGGAGGATGAGAGGTGCGAACTTCATTTCCTATCAACCCACAGTAGACTACCTACTGGCAGGTACGTTGTGAGACTGCCATTCAAGGAGGAAAGTCCAGTTGTTGGGGTTTCAGCACATGTGGCTCTGAAACGGTTCCACAACTTGGAGAAGAAGCTTGAATCTAACCCTCCTATCAAGGTCGCCTACCAGGAATTCATGCAGGAGTACCAGAATCTTAATCACATGTCTCTTGCCACCAGTTCATCAAAGTTTTTGATTCCACATCATTGCGTCATTAAAGAAGACAAGCAAGGTACACGTCTCAGAGTTGTCTTCGATGCGAGTGTCAAAGTGTCAGGTGGTTCATTGAATGAACACTTGCTCACTGGACCGAAGCTCCAAAACGACATCCGCGAAGTCATTCTGAGATTCCGACGACACCCTGTGGTCTTCACGACAGACATTGTCAAGATGTTTAGGATGATTGAGCTGGATGAGAGGGATCGGCAATATCAGCACATCTACTGGAGATCAAATATGAAGGAAACAGTTCAACGTTTTGAGTTGCACACCGTCACCTACGGACTTGTACCAGCACCATATCTGGCACAACGAGTGCTGAAGCAGTTGACCTTGGACCATGGCCATGAACATCCAGTTGCAGCAGACGTGCTACTGAAAGACATTTATGTCGACGACGTTCTGACCGGAGCTGGGTCAGTCTCTGAGGCAATCTCTCTGCAGCATGAATTGGTGAAACTCCTCGGAAAGGGTGAATTTAGTCTGAGCAAGTGGAATAGTAACTCAAGTGAACTACTCCAAAAATTTTCACCTCGCTCCCAATCCGATGCAGTCGATATGTTTTCCAGTGATGACCATTGGGTTAAGATCCTTGGACTCCAGTGGGATCCTAATACTGATTCATTTTCTTTTCAAATCAACCAGCCAGACCCTGTTTTTACAAAACGAGGAATCCTCTCTTTAGTCGCACGAATATATGACCCGTTGGGTTTTCTGACTCCAACCACCTTCCTGCTGAAAAGCTTCGTCCAGGAATTGTGGAAACTTTCTCTCGATTGGGATCAAAATATTCCTCAAAGCTTGGCAGATTTATGGTCACAAGTGATAGGTGAATTACCCTTCCTCTGCAAGGTAAAGGTTCCCAGATATCTCAATACGTCTGGTAACACTAATTACCAAATAGTTGGATTTTCGGATGCATCAATGAAAGGGTACGCAGCTGTAATTTATCTGCGTGTCTCAACGCTTAATGCGTGGCATGTCAGTTTGTTGACATCTAAATCCAAATTAGCTCCAACGAAGACGATTTCTGTTCCACGTCTGGAGCTCTCTGGGGCATACTTACTCGCACAGTTGTATTCCTCAATTCAACCTTTCCTTTCGAGCCTGAATCTGCTTCCTCAACATCCAGTGTTATTCACGGACTCCTCAATAGTCCTATCCTGGCTGTCAACCCCAAGCTATAAATTGAAGGTCTTTGTGGCCAATCGAGTTACGAAGATCCACGAACTGGTCAAAAAGTCAACCTGGAGGCATGTTGTTTCCGAAGAAAACCCATGCGATGTTGCTTCACGAGGGACTCCACCATCGCAGCTCCTTGATCATCCTTTGTGGTGGACCGGCCCTCTGTGGCTTTCATTGGATCAAGACCAATGGCCTGTATCCAGATATGACGTCCCTGACTCCCTTCCTGAAGTTAAGGATGACAAATTCCCGGTTCTTGCCAGCAGAACGGTCACAAGCCCACTAATACCATGGATTGAGAGGCACTCATTATTCTCTTCAGTTGCCAAGGCTGCTGGATGGATAAGCCGATGGCTCCACAATGTAAAACATGTAGGTTGTTGCTGCTGTCCCATGCATACAGGTCCACTGATGAAGTCGGAATATGACCAAGGTATTCAGATGTGTGTTAAAGCAGTACAGGCACATCATTTTGGTACACCCGAACAACTCCTTCGCAAATATGCCGACTTGAAGCCATTTCTTGACGTACAGGGAATTTGGCGAGTAGGTGGTCGGCTCTGTCATTCATCTTTAAGTGACTCGCGCAAGTTCCCGATTCTACTGCCTCATGAGTCGCATTTCACCATCATCATAGTGGATTACTTCCATACCATATATATGCATCCGGGTCCAACAACTTTACAAGCCATAATCCAAACCCAATATTGGGTTCCTTCGCTCCGCCGACTGATCAGACAGCGGGGTTTCCACTGTCTGAAGTGCTATAAATCCAAGTCTACCGTCATCACACCCTTCATGGGCGATCTGCCTCATTTTCGAGTAAATGGTGGGCGGAGCTTCCAGCATGTTGGGATTGATTTCGCAGGCCCCTTCCCAATGAAGGAATCCAATCGTAGGGGCGCATCTACAGCAAAGGTATATCTCTGCCTCTACGTCTGTATGTCTACAAAGGCATTACATCTCGAGGCCGTTACTCGCTTAACAACCGAGGCGTTCCTGGCTTTATTCCAAAGGTTCACTTCTCGAAGAAGTATTCCGTCAGATGTTTATTCCGACTGCGGCAGTAATTTCCTAGGTGCGGCTAGTTACTTACGGGAATTGTATCACTGGTTCAAATCCCAGGATACGAAGAAGGATTTGATGGACTACTCCATGAAAACCTGTATCGCTTGGCACTTCAATCCTCCCCAAACACCTCACATGGGAGGCATTTGGGAAGCCGGGGTTCGGTCAGTAAAGAGATACCTTCGTCTCATCGGAAGCAATACACCCCTCACATATGAGGAGATGTCCACTTGGTTCGCCAAAATAGAGGCAATTCTGAACTCCAGGCCTTTATGTCCCCTATCAACGAGTCCAGAAGAAACCAACTACCTATGCCCAGGACATTTCTTGGTGGGCGGACCCCTTGTGGTCGCGCCTGAACCTTCTCTGCTCGATATAAAGGAAAATCGCCTGAACAAGTGGCAGTTGGTCTCTCGAATGAGCGAAGAATTTTGGCGCCGTTGGAGCTCCGAATATCTTTCCACCTTACAGAGGCGACCCAAGTGGAGCAAGCAACAGGAGAACATCAAGGTGGGTGATCTTGTGCTGTTAAAAGAGTCTTCTCCTCCTCTTCATTGGAAGCTGGCCAAAGTAACCCAAGTACATCCTGGACAAGACAGCGTTGTTCGAGTCGCAACTGTCCGCACTGGACAATCCATCTACAAACGCTCTGTAGTCAATTTAGTTCCCCTTCCTCACCTATCTTCTTCTGCATTTCCTGAGCGATCCTAAAATTTGATTCGTCCCCAAATTTGGTGGGTGGTATGTTCCGAACACCCATTTTACTAGTAGCTCTTGGAAGTTTGTAGCTATTAATTTGTATCTATCAAGTGGCGAAGTGCAGTGATAGTTGGATAGTGGGGTTCGTGGACACTGTGGGGGGTCTGACGTCACAATCGTGAGCATCATGGGAAATCGATTGGCGATCGGCGATCAGTCGCAACGTGGTCGCCATTGACGAATTTGCCATCCAAATCTGAGGTCGCAGCATCCTCGTAATTCTCCTGCATCTGGGTCTTCAGAATCCCAATTTAGCCATCCCCAGCAAATCGATTCCTTCACTGTAAGTACCAGACTTTCAAATGGTCCTGCTTCAAGCATTTTCACCAAATTGAACGCCTTTGGTATCACGGCCCCCGACCCCTGTTTCAGATCGGACATCCAGAGGCAGTTTTGTATTAGCGAACGAGTTGTATGTATGTACATCTATCATACGTTCATCACCTAATTACATCGTTCCTGATCCATCCCAGACGCACATCAGGTCATAAGCCGTCAAACTCAGGAACGGGGACTCGCCTCGTGTCTTCCAGTGAAGGAAGTTGGCAAACCGAAAGCGATTTGCCGAAATAGTCCCCAGCTAACGGATCCGGTGTGGCAGCTTGGACTCGACGGGTGACTCCGACGCCAGCATCCCAAGTTCGACTGCCGGTCAGACCTTTAAATTTTTTTCTTCCTAATGGCCATTGGGTGTTAGGTAGGTCACGTTTATGTTCATTTTTATACTCATCAACATTCATTTATTAAAATTCATTTCCACTATTATTTGTCGCATGTAATATTATTCATTCCACGGCGCATATATCAAACACCCGGTAGGCAATTCAAAATTTGGTCAAGGATTCGATTAAATTCACTAGGAGCGGTCTTAATTCCGAAAGACAGGCGATTCATGAGGTAAGTACCTCGGTGTGTTGAAATTGTTTGAATAGCTTTGCTATCATCGTCGACTTTGACATGCAGATAAGCCTTGAACAAGTCAAGGTGACAGAAAAATTTGGAATTACGTAGATTGTTCAAAATATCATCGATCTTACGGATTGGGTAATGAGAAGATTTAAGCTGTTTGTTGACAGCGATCTTGTAATTGACACAAAATCTCAGACTGGAATCAGGCTTCTGGATATTACGAGTGGAGAGCCCCAATCGCTAGTTTCAATCTTAGAGATGATTCCAGATTTTTCGAGGCTGTCAAGCTCTTCATTGACTTTGTCCATCAAAGCGTAGGGTACGTTGCGTTCCTTGATGAATACAGGTTTTGCCTGTTCTCGAAGCTGGAGGGAACATGTAAAACCTGGAACACACCCACCTCGAGGTTCAAAAATATCCTTGAACTGTTCAATTATACTGAAAACGAGGTCGGCATTATTGATCTGAGCAATTGAACAGATTGAATTTTGGGTATCAAGTTCTGCGAGATTGATGTTGAGATGGCGGATCCACACTCGGCCCAGGAGCGGGGAGTATCCATCTGGTACCACAAAGAGTAGTTCGGTAGACTTGTGACTTTGATATTCTACATTAACTTCAGCTACTCCTATGGGTCTGAAAGTACTAGATGTGTAAGATCGAAATTGAATATCGGTGGGTTTCAATTGAGTTTGTATATTCAACATTTTGAAATCGGTTTCTGGAAGTAAAGTCAGACCAGCCCCAGAGTCAACTTCGAGGGTTTGACGTTTACATTCCACTAGAATGTCGACAAAATATTTGTTTGAATCATCCGTGGGACTAGATTTTTCGAAAATGTCAATAACTGTATTCACACCATCCAATTCTTTCAAAGTTGAAACACCAACATAATGGTTTGAACTAGTATTACTATCAGAATTTTGAGATTTCTGTCGCATGAGAGTGCTGATGCACACCCTCCTTACGTGACCTGATTTTTTACATGCCTCACATTTGAGTTTATTAAAATCACATTTACAGTCCTTGGACGTGTGATTACTTTTACCACACCTGATGCACAGTTTTTCAATACCCAAGTGTTTGTAATTGAGCCTAGATTTGGATCGAGCTCGGAAATTTCGATTTTTGGAATGTGCAGACGAATTTTGATTAGATTTATCTCTATTTGAGTCGTGCGACCTCGAATTTTCATGAGAATTGACTTTGTTTACTTCGCGTTCTGAAAGTGATTCATTTGCTGTAGGCTGGTGCTTTCCTAGTTCCTTGCTGTCGATTATTGAAGCTTCTAAAGCGATAGCCGCCCTCAGGATTCCGTCAAACCCCAGCTTTTCTAATTGCAGGAGCTTTTCGCGGATTGAGTTATCTCTTAGTCCCCGGATGAACTGGGCGTGTAAAAATATATCCGCGATTGAGATTTTGCACTCACAGGGCGAGATAAACTCACAGTCGATCAAATCCTTGCGCAACCAAGCAACATATTCTGATATTGACTGGTTTTCTTGTTGGTAGGTCGAAAGGAATTTATGTTGCGCAACAAGAATGTTTTGTTTGTGGCACAAATGTGTTTGTAGAGTTCCCAATAATTCCGTGTATGTCAGTTCAGCTGGCGTTTTGGGAGAAACTAGTGCAGCTAGAGTGTTGAATTGAGTGGACCCAACCGAATTGAGTAGCATTTGGGCACAAAGTGTCCTATCAGCGAACGCATTTTTCATGGTCAAATAGTTTTCGAACCTTTGCTTGTAAAAACGGAAATTTTCCTTCTTTGACTCGAAGTTTTCGAATGGGGGAAGTAAAGTGTTAGGTACTTTTCCCACCTGGTTGAACTTTTGAAGTAGGAGGAAGTGACATGTGACGAACGCTGTCGATCAATTACTGTTGACTATCCATAAGGGAGTCGAGAAGTGTCTGGAACTGAGTTGCGTCCATTTCGAAATAATTCCGGACCCTCACGATATTGAAAAATCAGCGCAATCAAACTGAATGAACTCCGTAGAAACACGATGAAAAGCATGCATAGAACAAGGGTGAGGTTACCTTGTGTCGGCGTACGTTACCATGCAGCAAAAAATACGTCAACATCGATGAAAAATCCACTTCCTTTTCACCTCGTCGCCAAATTGTGGTTCTTGAATAATACACGCTCGAAATTACTTCCACAGTATTGATTTATTTGATAATTCTGGATACAAGAAAGGTGCGTAGTTGATTGCAACACTTATTGAAAAAGATGAATCATGGGAGGTTATCCATTCACAGGTTATGCCTGGTGGCAGGCTAGGCAACATAACAACAGTGGCAGGCTAGGCAACATAACACAAAGCATATGCTCTTTGGCGATGCTCCCTTGATCCGGACGATTATGCTAATTTTAAAAAACTGTTGAACAAGGCCAAGTCCTTTGTCAGGAGAGCTAAACAAGATTTCAACTCCCTCAAACACCTCCGTGTACTGTTCAATTCCTGTGTACGCTATGTTTTCCGGCTCAAATCTTTTGGACATGTATTCCTCCATGCTGACCACCTCCTTGGCATGGATATTATAACATACCTCAATGTTCAATCCCTCTGCATAATTTTTCGCGCTACTAAGGGCTGTCTACCCTCCTTTGTCAATAACATGTTTCTTCCTGGCTCGGGTTGTGCCAACAATATTGCCATCACTCTGTACTCCAGTATGGCCATGAGCAAGTCTGTCTCCATTGCAGGAGCGAGGCTGTGGAATTCCCTCCCTCTGAAGATTCGTTGTGCCTCTTCCCTTGGTGCGTTCAGGGGTGCTGTTGAACGCCACTTCCTTGTTGAGGGATAGAATCCTCTCCTTCTCTGCTGTCTCTCTTCCTCTTCCTCCCCCCCCCCCCCCCCTCACTACCTCTTTTCTTCCTCTTCTTTTCTCTCATCCTGTGTATTCTGATATATATTCTGTTTTGTATACTCTAATGGAGTATATTCTAACCTGTTTATTATGTGCCCTTCAGGCTGATTGTTTTTTAATTGCCCCTCAGGCCTTTTTCTTTTTTTTACTTAAAATTAGTAACCTTTAGAATTAGTATAGTAATTTCTCGAATGACATGCGAGGTGGGACTCTGTCCAATATGTCAGAAATATAAATAAAATAAATAAAAAATGTAACAATGTTTTTGCTGACTGAAGCTATTAATTTTATCTTGTATGTGACAGATTGTGGGGTTAGAATTGGTTGATTAGTGGTAAGGTGTTATACAAATCATACCTATCAAGGTTTATTGAAAGGCTGTGACTCGTGTATGTGTGAGAAGTTCATATTTATATCATCATTGATCTCTGCTAATTTATTTCTTCTTTTTATAACAGTAATACTAACGTTCGTCCTATAGGTCATCGTTCATTTCGGCTATTACTTTTTTCATTCTTCAACATACTCAAGTCTTATATTACGATTATTCCTATGCTTCTGACGAATGGGTAGGCTATCTTTGTATGTACCTACCTAGTTGTATACAACTTGGTAGGTATAACTTGTATGTCCTACCTACCTACCTAGTTGTGTATCTCAACTTGTACTTAGTCGAAGTATTTTTAATAAATTAATATAAATCGAAATCTGTAGTTTTCTTCCAAACTAATGACCTAATGGATGTTTATCAAATTCGGTGTATTTTTTTAGGAGTAATTGGCGACTGAAGAAATACCTAATCGAAAGTTTGAAGTTCGTTGATAGGTAGGTACCTAATTTTGCTGATAACTGACTACACATTTTCATGTGCTATTTTTTTTGTTAATACAGCTATGTATTCGGTTTCCTCAAGGGTCAACAATCTGATAAAACGGCTGATATCACCGGAAACGTCTACAAAAAAAGGCTGCATAAACTTTGAATTCAGCCAGAAAAATACAATTTCAACAATCGAAGATTATTTGTCAAAATTAGGAATCTAATTCGAGTGGGCCAAAATTGGCAAAAACCAACAATTGGTAGGCCAGTTCTTGGAACACCCACCGTAATCGTAAAATTAGGTAGGTGCGCGTAGGTAAGTGGCACTAAGTTTTTCAGTTGGGATATTCAACCGACCACCTCATTAATGCACACGAAATAAATCTATAGGAGCAATTTTGTATGTCCATTACAATTTTTTTTAAACCCCTCTAGTTATTTTCGTGCCAGTAGAATTTGCAGCATTTATCGTTCATATAATACTATAATATATGAATTCAAGTAGCTAGTAGAGATGCCAATCTGTCCCTAACAGAACGGTCAGTGACGTCTTCTGGATGAGATTCCATGAATTCATCTTCATCAGGATTGACTTAAGTGCCTTCCTTGGGGAAATCATCGTCCAACGCTGTAAAATGTGGAAATGGTCAGTCAGTTGGGGGTTGTATTTCTATACCTACACATCAGCAAGGCATTATAATATAATAGTACCTACTCAATAACTGTAATATTATAGTACTTATAATAGTAAGTGTGATGAAGTTAAATTGGTGTAAAATTCACCACGAGAGGCGAGGGGGGATTTTGCCAGTTCTGGTTAAGGGCGAGACCTCCACCATCGGCTGGATCTTTTTGGAGGTGTGCGGTTAAGGGCGAGACCTCCACCATCGGCTGGATCTTTTTGGAGGTGTGCGGTTAAGGGCGAGACCTCCACCATCGGCTGGATCTTTTTGGAGGTGTGCGGTTAAGGGCGAGACCTCCACCATCGGCTGGATCTTTTTGGAGGTGTGCGGTTAAGGGCGAGACCTCCACCATCGGCTGGATCTTTTTGGAGGTGTGCGGTTAAGGGCGAGACCTCCACCATCGGCTGGATCTTTTTGGAGGTGTGCGGTTAAGGGCGAGACCTCCACCATCGGCTGGATCTTTTTGGAGGTGTGCGGTTAAGGGCGAGACCTCCACCATCGGCTGGATCTTTTTGGATGTGTGCGGTTAAGGGCGAGACCTCCACCATCGGCTGGATCTTTTTGGAGGTGTGCGGTTAAGGGCGAGACCTCCACCATCGGCTGGATCTTTTTGGAGGTGTGCGGTTAAGGGCGAGACCTCCACCATCGGCTGGATCTTTTTGGATGTGTGCGGTTAAGGGCGGACCTCCACCGATCTTTTAGGGAATTTGCCAGTTCTGGTTAAGGGCGATACCTCCACCATCCGCTGGATCTTTTGGGAGTAGGAGAGAGACATGGTAAGGAGAGAGAGAGAGAGTAGCCAGCGGCTAGAGGAAGCGTAGAATGAGTAAAAAGTCGCAGGATCCGGGGTTTTATAGACCCGGAAGCCTTCTCCTTCCAACTTCCTTGTTGGGAGAGGATGGAGGGGCTCCAGGTTGTGCACCGGGTCCTGCGGCTTGTGTCCCCACTCGTACCGTTTATTAACAGGAACTAAAGTTGGCTATTGAAATGTTTGTGAGAACTTAAGTCTGCTAGGAGTGGTTCCGGGAGGGACTCACGACATGGGTCCCCCCAGTTCGAGCAAAAATTTCCAAGAGCTGAGGGCACAGGTTTACAGGAGCTGAGGGCTGTGGCAACAGGATAGAGCTGAAGGCGCAAGGTTACAAGGGCTGAGGGCTACTGCAAACAGGTGTGGCGCTGAAGGCGAGTGGTAAAGGTAAACGGTACATGAGGGGCTGAAGGCGCAAGGATACAACAGGCTGAGGGCCACTGCAAACAGAAATGGTGCTAAAGGCGATTGGGTAAAGCAGGGCCACGTGAAACAGTGGACTTAAAACTAGGTGGATGTTGGCTTAAAACTAGGTGGTTGTTGACTTAAAACTAGGTGGAACAATTTGAACATGGGGCAATGTACAATGGTAGGGGGCAGGGGCGAGTTGTAATATGTACCTACAATGGTAGGTTATTTGGGATGGTTGTTTACATTGGTAAGGTTATTTACATTTGGAATGGTTATTTACATTGGTTATTGTATAATAATGTGAGAATGGGAAGGTATGTACAAGAGATGAGGATGGTAAGTGAACTTAATCATAAGCGATGCAATGGTTATTTACAATGGTAGGTAGCGATATTTGGAATGGTTATTTACATTGGTTATTTGCAATGGTTATTTACAATGGTAGGTAGTGAGATGGATAATAATGTGAGAATGGGAAGGTATGTACAATAGATGGTAAGTGAACTTAACATAAGTGGTATGAATATAAGTGAGTATAATACAAGTGATATAAGTAATGTACAATGTAGACGTATCGTGGTATATAGAAGAGTGAAAATGGTAAAAGACGAAATGTCACGGCAGGGTATGTGGGGTCTGGGTGCTGTGTGGTTGTTGTGTCGACATACAGGACCCAGGCCCCGCCGCGGGTTTGGGGGGCGGGGCGGTTAGTCCGGAGTTGATGAGCGGCATGGTGGCGGCTGACTTCGGGCCAAAATCGGTGCGGGGGTGGCTTTCGGGCCGAAATTGGTTTGGGGGGCGGTGTAGGCGGAGGTGGCATGAGGGGATCCACCGGTATATAAGGGTCGTATACCCCGGTGGCTTTCGTGATGTAGTAGTCGCGAATAATCGCCCACCGGGGTAGTTTCCATTGCCGGGGCCGGGGAGGTGGTCCGGTGATCCGTGGCGGTGGAAAGTAAAGCGGTGATGGGGGCTCGGGAGACTGTCACAGAGGGGAGAGGGGCGCGGGGCAAAAGACGTCCCGGAGGATGGCGGCGATGTCCGGGTCGGCATCGAAGTCCGGATAGTTGGGGGGCGATGGTAGGGGTAGGAACGGAGATGGTGGCGACGGCGAGCGATGTTGCATGGTCGGTGTTTGCGGGGAGACTGTGAGGAGTTGAGTGGTCGGGGAGAACGGGAGCCGGCTTACAGCGGGCTAGCGGTACCGTGTGGGGTTTCCCGTCAATTAACAGGGTGGCGGTGGTGTTTGATGTGCGGATAACATGGAAGGGACCGGAGTAAAGGGGCTGAAAGGTTTTATGCATTCCGGGTTCTTTTAAGTACATGTATGTGGCAGAAAGGAAACGTTTGGGGTAGGCGGTGTCGTTTTGAGGGGTTAGTGGTGAAGGGTCCCTGTTAATTGACGGGTTGGTAGCGGGAAAAATGTCGGCAGGTAGCCTAATAGGGTCTTTAAAGGCCCGCTGGGCCGGGCTGACGTTGTCCGATGGACTTTGTGCGGTGCATAGGCTCAGTAAGATGTAGGGGAGGTGTTTAGTCCAGGAGGGGGTAGATGAGGAAGTTGCGATTGCCTGTTTAAGGACGAGGTGCCACCGCTCTATCTTGCCGTTAGATTGGGGGTGATACGGGGTGGTGTGGACTTTAGCGATGCCGAGGGAGCGTAGTAGGTCGGTAAATAGTGTGGATTCAAATTGCCTCCCCTGATCGACCATGACGGTCGCGGACAGCCGATCCAGTTGGATAGGCACGCGTTAGCGACGGCCTCCGTGGTGATGTGGGCGAGGGGGATGCATTCCACCCAATTTGTCGCCCGGTCGATCATGGTGAGGCAAAATTTTTTTCCTTCCGAAGAGGGAAGGGGACCGACTAAGTCCAGATGGACGTGCTCCCACGGCAGGGCGTCGTCGATGGGTTGGGGGGGCACGGAGGGGGTGGCCGAGACCTTGTAACGCTGGCACTTCTGGCACCCGACTACCCAATAGCGGATATCCGTGTTCATCCGGGGCCAGAAGTACCGCGTTTTGATAAGGTCTCGGCTGGCGCGGATGCCGGGGTGGTGTAGGGCGTGGTAATGGTCAAACAACTGCCGCCTGAGGTCCGGTGGGACGTAAGGGCGGGTGTGTCGGCCGTTACGTCGCACCAGAGGTCGTGGGGCGGCAGTTGTCGGAGCTTATCGGCGGCGAGGAGGTTGGCGAGGGCGGGGTCTGATGCGGGGCGTTGGTGGTTGGCAGTGACGGAGGGAGAGGGGAAGGGGAGTAGCTCCTCCACTGGCGCGGGCGTGGGGCGGGACAGGGCGTCCGCCACACAGTTCTCCGCCCCCGGCAGGTAGCGTATATCGGATGTGAATTGTCCGATAAATTCTAGCTGCCGGAGGCGGCGGGGTGAGGCGGTTTTCTGACTTTGGAGGAGAGCGTGAGTGAGGAGCTTGTGGTCGGTTACGACAGAGAACTGCCTGCCCTCTACGAAGTCATGGAAATGTATGATGGCTTCGTAGATGGCGAGGAGCTCTCTGTCGAACGTGGAGTAGTTCTGTTGTCGGGGGGTGAGGGTTTTGGAGAAGAATCCAAGGGGTTGGGGGCCCGCGCCAGTGTGTTGATGGAGGACTGCCCTGATGGCCCAATCGGAGGCGTCCGTGGTGATGGAGATGGGGGCGTGGGGTCGGGGTGGGCAAGAAGAGCGGCGGCGGAGAGGTCCTGCTTGCATTGTGAGAAGGCGGCGTCAAGATCGGGGGTCCATTGGATATGTCGACGGTCGTTTTTCTTGGCCGGTTGGGGGACGGCAGCTACGAGCGGTTTCTGGTGTTGGGCGGCGTGTTTGATGTGCCGCCTGTAAAAGTTAATCATCCCCAGAAACCGTCGTAGCTCCGTAGCGGTACGTGGTGGGGGAAAGTCGAGGAGGGTTTGTACTTTGTCGGGGAGGGGCGTGATGCCGGAGGAGGAGACGAGATGGCCGAGCCAGCGGACGGTAGGTTTTGCGATTACACATTTCTCCATATTGATTGTGAGGCCCTCCACAGCGAATATGTCCAAGACTTGGCGGAGGAGGGCGTGGTGTCTCCTTCTCCTTCCAACTTCCTTGTTGGGAGAGGATGGAGGGGCTCCAGGTTGTGCACCCGGTCCTGCGGCTTGTGTCCCCGTTTATTAACAGGAACTAAAGTTCACGACAGTACGCTTTTGGAATTAAAACAGGATCGTCGTTTTGTACACAGGTTGTTTCAAGTAAGTAGGTAGGTGGTGCAGGCATGATGCGAAAAGTCGAGGTTGACAAAAGTAAACAACTTACTTGATAATTGGTACGAGGAAGAGGCACCATACCGTCGAGCCAACTCTTCGGCTATTCGCCTGCTCACACAAAAATGAACAAAAAAAAAAAAGTTTCCTCGTCGTATACAGGAAAAACTTCTTCCAGATAGTTTTCTTTTTTTTTCACTGGATGGAGTAAGTCCAAATCATCTTCAGATGACACCTCGATAGGAGTGATCGACCCCTCATCACTCGATGAACCCATGGCGAGAAGTACCAAAACGCAAGTGAGAGAAGTGGATAGGGTCATTAGAACGAATAACAACGACAAACGACAGTGCAATGAGAAATGATTTGATTGGCTTAAGCGGGCGAGCGGTAGTGGGGGGCGAGTAGTCAGAAAGGAGTACATCGGAAAATCCGCGGACTGATCTGACGGTCTTCGAACCGCCAGAAAAACACCGCGAACAGCATCCTATGGATGCTATACAGTCCAAGACCAGTCAGCAAGACCACCCCGAACGCCAAAAAAATGATGGATCTGGCGGTTGAAGACAGTCAGATGGCCACCGCAAACAAACCTATCATTTCATTTGATAAGCGATGGACTAATGGATTTTGTTGGTACGAACTTCTGCAACGTGAACAAATTGATGGGTAAATTATTACACAATGGTAAATTATTACACTACGGCAAATTATTACACAATGGTAAATTATTACACATTGTAAATGATTACACAATGGTTCATCTACCTAGAAGGGGCTGGATTTTGTTGATTGGTACTTTTGCAACTTGAACAACCGTTGAAGTATTATTGATGGGCAAGTTATTAAACAATGGTTCATTATTCTTGACCATGAGGGTAGGTATTTTGACCCCAGAAAACAGTGATCTACGCAGAAGAGGCATCTATTTCACTCAACATCAACAATTTCCCTTCATTATTTGCGTTTCTTTTTGCCATTTCAGTTACTGTTTGTCATCGACAGAATTATTTTAGCAACATTTAACTCGTGATTTAGGTAGGTACCTAGTAACGAGTAAGGGGTTAGGTACTAACTTAAGGCGGATCTGCGATCTACATAATATGTATAGGATAGTACCTACATATATTATATTATAGTATAGACGGGTTATCTATACAGAGAGCTGTGATCTGTAACAGAAGGGTATTCTGTACAAAATAATAAACCGTTGTGCAGGGATTTGCAGCGTGTTTTATGTTGAATTCTTCCTGTTCTCATTCGTCATAGTTCGGAATCCCCTTTTAAATATCTCTTCTGTCTGTTTTTCACAGGGAAGTCATATAAAGACACTTTTTTGTACGGGCTGTTGGACTAATAGTGTTGATTGATTGTAGGCTAGCATCAAGTTGGGCACCTGGAACGACTTTGGATGCTATACTTCGTTCGCGGTGTGTTTTTCTGACGGTCAGGGAACCGTCTGAAGCCACTTTTCTTATCGCGCCAACACGCATGCGCCACCAATACCAACTTTCAAACTCTATTGGACCGGGTACACCGCGAACGCTTCCGAAGGAAATCTGACTGCAACCGCTGTGCAATCTGAAAATTTCTAACCTTCCTGATTGTGTTTGTGTCGTGTCGTCGTCGATCTTGATTTTTTCTGCTTTCTGACGTTTGTTATAAAAATCAGATCTATTAAGGGTTTATTGAAAGGCTGTGACTCGTGCATGTGTGAGAAGTTCATATGTCATCATTGATCTCTGCTAATTTATTTCTTCTTGTTATAACAATAATACTAACGTTCGTCCTATAGGTCACCGTTGATTTCGGCTAATTTATTACTTTATTCATTCTTCAACTTAGGGCCGGTTTCACCAACGCGGATTATCCAGAGTTCAATCTCGGCTGAGGTTTAAGCCATCGATTCTGAGAAAAGACAGTTTCACGAACGCCTAATCTAGGAATAAGTCGTGGCAACGGCGCATTAAGTTAATACCTCGTTTCAGGTGGTTTAAACCTCTGATCTACGGTTGATCTCCGATTCTCCTCCAGGCCATCGCCATTTTGAAATCTATTTTATCAGTGTTTTTCATACTTTCTCAACTTGTATCAACATTTAGTGCGATGAATCGTTACATTGAAGTGTTTGAGTCATCCTTGGATGAATATTTCAATGAACTTCTGGAAGTGGCCGCGCCCAGACGGCGATAATTCGCGAAAGGGTCGAGCATTTCCACAAGTGGGATGACGGCGATTTTTTCGCAAGGTTCTGCCTTCCCAAGGAAGGGATGAGCTTCGTGCTCGATGGAATAGAAAGCCTTCTAGTTCTCGAAACAGAAATGTGAGTGCAACCAAAAATGTGTAATAAATATAATTTTACACCAAACCAGGTAGGCAACAACGTCGGACCCATCATTATTTATTTAGTAGGTAAACAAACCTTGATTGTACGTGGTAGGTACTCGCAGACTGCGCTAATAAGTGCATGTATAACTTCTTCTGCATACAGCAAATTATTGTAAAAAAGGAGATACCTTTTATAAAAGAGCCTAGGTAGGCTATCTATAATTTATTACAAGAGCTGTCTCGAAAGATGTAAGATGATCTTTTGTAGTAATGACAGAGTGGAGTCGAGCAGAAGTTCTCAGAATGAGAATGACAGAGGCAGAAGTGAGAAAAAATCGCGAAACTTCCGCACCTGGCTACTATTATGCAGTTTAATGTCTCCACAACAGAGGATGGCGGACAAAATTTAAGTATCCATAGAAGAAACATCACAGATCCACCACTCATGGATGAGCATCTCTCCTCCATGTCATCTGTAACACGGGATTTGTGTTTCTGGGGATAGCAATGCTGATGCAAACTGAACAATCTCGGCTTAAACCCAAGTTCAGCTAAACCGCGGATCAAAAACGTTGGTGAAACTGTCGAAGCTCTGAACCACAGATCAAATTTGAATCCAGGATTTATTGATACCAGGTTTAAGCTGAGTTGGTGAAACCGGCCCTTACTCGTCTTATATTACGATTATTCCTATGCTTCTGATGAATGGGTAGACTATCTTATGTATGTTCCTAGTTGTAATATAGTTCCTACGTTTTGCTTCGAGTATTCATCTCTTACCAATGTTATATGCATTCCTTTATCTCAACTTGTACTTAGTCGAAGTATTTTTAATAAAAATAAATCGAAATCTCTTTAGTTTTCTTCCTAACTAATGACCTAATGGGATGTTTATCAAATTCGGTGATACCAGTGTACTTTTGTGGAGTAATTGGTGACTGAAGAAATACCTAATCGAAAGTTTGAAGTTCGTTGTTAGGTACCTAACTAATTTTGCTGATAACTGACTACACATTCTTCATGTGCTCATTTTTTGTTAATATAGCTATGTATTCGGTTTCCTCAAGGGTCAATAATATGATAAAACGGCTGAAATCACTGGAAACGTCTACAAAAAAAGGTAAGTAGCATACTGTGAATTCAGCCTTAAATTTCAACAATCGAAGATAATTTGTCAAAATTAGGAGTCTAATTCGAGTGGGCCAAAATTGGCAAAAACCAATCATTGCCAGGCCAGTTCTTGGAACACCCACCGTAATCGTAAAATTAGGTAGGTAAGTGGCACTAAGTTTTTCAATTGGGATATTCAACCGACCACCGACGCACGAAACGCACGAAATAAATCTATAGGCAGCAATTTTGTATGTCCATTACAATTTTTTTTTAAACCCCTCTAGTTATTTGTGCCAGTAGAATTTGCAGCGTTTATCGTTATGGTAGGAAACTTGATTCAGGGACATACAAGTGCTCACTATAAGATCAGTCGTTGAAGGATATGGTGATTGAAATACAAAAGCTTGGGTAGTTATGTAAACATAATACTATAATATATGAATTCAAGTACCTAGCTAGTAGAGATGCCAATCTGTCCCTAACAGAACGGCCAGTGACGTCTTCTGGGTGAGATTCCATGGATTCATCTTCATCAGGATTGACTTCAGTGCCTTCCTCGGGGAAATCATCGTCCAACGCTGTAAAATGTGGAAATGGTCAGAGTCAGTTGGGGGTTGTATTTCTATACCTACACATCAGCAAGGCATTATAATAGTACTCTATAACTATAATATTATATTACTTAAAATAGTACGCTTTCGAAATTAAAACAGATCTTCGTTTTGTACACAGGTTGTTTCAGGTTTAAGTAGGTAAGTGATGCAGGCACGATGTGAAAAGTAGAGGTTGGCAAAAGTAAACAACTTACTTGATCATGGTAAGAGGAAGAGGCACCATACCGTCGAGCCAACTCTTCGGCTATTGGGCCTGCTCACACGAAAATGAACAAAAAAAGTTTCCTAGTCGTATACAGGGAAAACTTCTTCCAGATAGTTTTCATTTTTTTCACTGGATGGAGTAAGTCCAAATCATCTTCCGATGACACCTCGATAGGAGAGATCGACCCCTCATCACTCGATGAACTCATGGCGAGCGAGAAGTACGAAAACGCAAGTGAGAGAAGTGGATAGGGTTATTAGAACGAATAACAACGACGAACGACGGTGCGATGAGAAATGATTTGATTGGCTTAAGCGGGCGAGCGGTAGTGGGGGGCGAGCAGTCAGAAAGGAGTACATCGGAAAATCGGCGGACTGATCTGACGGTCTTGGAACTGTCTTCGAACCGCCAGAAAAACACCGCAAACAGCATCCTATAAATGCTATACAGTCCGAGACGAGTCCGCAAGACCACCGCGAACGCCAAATGATGGATCTGACGGTTTGAAGACAGTCAGATGGCCACCGCGAACAAAACTTTAGATACCCGGACAAATTGTTAGGCCGCGCTAGGGTCCTGTCGCACACCTGAGGTAAGACCTATAATATAACTGTGCTCTAACCTTTCAGATGAATGCTCAGTGTTTCGACTTTGGCCATTTCGATGTGGTTAGATGAGGGTTTATAGTTTACAAACTCCAGACTGTTCATCCGTTCTTGAGGATATCCAGTATAGAATGGTGGATTGAGTCGGAGGCGGTCGGGTCTGGTCTCGTGCAGTCACCCCGCGCAGCACTGTCGGTTCCTTTGCTTTTCGTACTTCAGCAACTCTGCGGTCAACTCTGATACGGTAGTATCAGTATTCTATGTCTGTGGTAACTACTAGAGGTGTGTCGGTCAGGAGTGAACGTATTGAAAAGACCGTATCTTCAGAAAGACCTTGTCTGAACTGAACGAGTTGTCAAAATGAACACGGTCATACGTTCACCAACCCACTAGAGGCGCTGCATCGGTTCGCGTAGGCGCGGTTCCCTTCTCCACCAAAACGGTAATTGACTCACCTTTTCACCTGAGTTTGACGTTCAGTGTGTCAATTGACTCTCGACTCCACGGGCGTCAGTTTTGGTATCTAGGTACGAAGCACTGATAGGTACCAAGCACTGCGAATTTTATGGTTACCTAGCTACCAAATTCGACAAATTATTATTATATTTTATGAATTATTATGTATAGTCCCAAAGTACCTATCTTGTTCAGTTTATTGATAAGTACCTCCCAAGATGAAGAGGTAATTACTACGTAATATCGTTGTCATTTAAAATTTTTTAATGCCCTATCACGCACCCTCCTATTGTATTTTTCCTATTTTCTTGTACCTACCCACCATGTTCATAGGTAGATTTTTTTTGTGATTCATAACTTTTACTATATTCATCAACAGAGACAGGTTTTATTATTTAAATGCTTACCTACTCCCCTGTAATTTAATACATAGGTAGTTCAACACAATTTTTGTAGTAAAAATAAATAGCAACATAAAAATGTATAAAAATAGCAATAATAACCCTAATTTAAAAAATGCAGGGCATCCATGAAGTCCAAATCGTAAACGAGTGACATTTCATTGAGCCCACTACTCGTAGAATCAATAATGTGCTTTGGGGAACGCAATCCTATCGGATTATTTCTTCAATTACCTTGTTGTTAATGGTGTGATGCTCAAAGCCACTGTGCTTGATTTGGAAGTGGCAGGCTCCAACAAGTCTGTCTCGTGCGGTCGTTTTATCGGGTTAGCTGGTAGCTGGGAAGTGGGGTTGTTCTCATCTAGGCGTCAGAAAACGGTGTGTATGCAAGATGGCTTCCTCTCAAGAGAAGAGCAAGTCGGAGCTCCAGTACTGCCAACCTGCAATAATATTCTCGAAAAGGTGTGAGAAGAGGCGCCAAATATGAAATTGATCATTCATAATTTCACACTCCCTCCTGATCAATTTTAGAGCGCCTCAAGTCTTCTTCAGAAGATGGGCTTGATATTAGTTCTAGTAATAAGTGACATCTATTTCACTTATTCATCAAATTTGAACTTTTGGGTAGAGACTCAAAAGGAGTTTAAGTGACATCAATTACACTTATTCATCTATTTAGAGCTTGATAGAGAGAGTGATATACATCAAAGGGTTTACTTCAAAAGGTTAAGAGTGGATTGTAAATTTTGAAAAATTTATATGACCCTAGGGTACAAGAGAAGGACTGGAGTCTCGTCTCACACCATGCCGACCCTCTCTCTACTGCCAGACGTCTGTAGAACAAAACAAACAAAAACAAGTGTTAGTTCAAGGCATATTTGAGGAGCTTGTCTTTCCTAGACACAAGCTCGGCAATACTTCATTTGTGATAAGCCCAGTGGACTCTTGAGTGTTCGTTTATAGAACACTCCCTTAAGTTATGGACTCTCAAGTTTAATTCCAAGTTGAAGGATGGTATGTGTTCTCATCCTTCAGATTGACACAAGATGCTACAAAGATCTAACACCATAATCTTCATCCCATCAGTCTCATACGACCATCATCAATAGAATATTGTTTTTCCTCGGTCCAATTGACCAGTTAGCTTCCATCAAAATTCATCAGCTAACATCTTCGAATGGTTATTATAACCAACATCAAATTCCCAAAGTTTAGGCATCCATGAATGATACCACTAACTTGTTCCGGAATTTTTCGAACAACGCGCCCGTCAATGGCTTAGTGAAAATGTCACAACATTGTTCGCTCGAGGGAATCCATCTAAGTTCAATTTTTCCCTCCCGCACTTGTTGACGAACAAAGTGCATATGTAGGTTTACTACATGCTTCAACGCTTTCGACTCATCCGTTTTAGCCAGAGCTATGGCTGCTCGATTGTCCTCAAATACGGATGGAGTTAACTTAAGCGCCAGTATTTGATTGCACATTTCCTGCAATCCTGCGAGTTCTCGACAAGCGATTGACATCGATATGTATTCACTCTCTGCTGATGACAGAGACACCTGCGTCAGCTTCTTCGATTTCCACGATATAACATCGTCCCAAAGCTTGATTACATATCCACAAGTCGAGAGTCCCTGTTTGTCATTGAGGCCCAGTGAAGCATCGGGATAACACTCCAATTCGTCAGTGTTCCCCCTATAGAGCAATCCATAATCCAGAGTTCCTCTAAGATACTGTAGAACTCTCAATGCTGTATGCCAGTCTTCGCTTGTGTAAGAAGTTTGTCTTCTACACAACATATTCACTGCATAAGTGATATCTGGTCTTGTCCCATTCTGAAGATACAAGAGAGACCCCACCAACTGCCTGTAGGGCACATTTGGCTTTCCATGTATCTCTTGCTTCTCATCTATTTTTGCTTGAACCATCGGGGTGTTTGCCACTGCTTTTGAATTTGGGTCAAACTTGTTCAGCAACTTCTCAATAAAGCTCCCTTGATGAATGAACATCTTTCTCTGAGCTCTGTTCCTCAGTATCTCAATTCCCAGATACAACTTCGGAGTACCAAGATCCTTAATTTGGAATTCCTGAGCTAGATTCTCTTTTAGCTCCTTTCCTTTCTTCGTGGAGTTTGTTGCCAGTAAGATATCATCTACATACAGTATTAAAATGGCAAACTCCTTGTCTTGTCTCCACACAAAGATGCACCACTGGTGAGGATACACTTCAAAGCCCAGTTTCTCCATGGCTTCAGAAAATCGAATATGCCATCTCTTAGGAGAAACCAGGAGGAACCTGAGATAGGTTCCTGCTTGAATTTTTATATTCAATCCACCCTTCCGGAATTTGAATATACACTTCTTTTTCAAGCACTCCATTCAGAAATGCCGTCGTCACGTCCAACTGATATAGGTTCAGATCCATCTTATTAGCAATGGACAAAATGAACCTAACGTCGTTCAGTCTTGCAACAGGTGAGTAGACCTCCGTCAAATCGTACCTGTTTTTATCTGCAAAGCCTTTTGCAACCAGTCTGCTTTTATACCTCACAGAGCCATCCGCTTCTGCTTTCCTCTTATGAACCCACTTCGTTCTAATCGCCTTTGTGTTCTGAGGAAGTTCAGACTTTGGTATTAGTCTCCAAGTATCATTTTCTTCTAATGATTTAAACTCTAGGTTTATGGCTTCTTTCCATCTAGCTGAATCCTTCGAGCTCATTGCTTCTGCATATATGACTCAGGCTCATTGCCTTCAGCAAAGTGTGCACATTCTTCTATAGTCTCGAGGAAATCGTATTCTTCATTTCCTCCAATGACTTCTTCAAGTTCAACATCTATTGTAGAGGATTGATCACCACCTTTTTCTTCATGATGTTCATCTATAACATTCACTGGTGGTGGTCGTTCCTCTGTCTCTACTTGTTCACTTTCAGAGTGCTGGAGCTGTTGGGTCTCCGTTATGCTTTCATCTATCTCTGAAGTGACAATTCCTCGATTGTTTGTACCCTCGGACACCTCAGTCGTTGGACCCCAGGAGAATTCCAGCTGTTCACTTCCAAGCAGCTCCCTCCCTTCTCGATGTCCTGACTTTTCTAGGTTTGTCCCATAGGTCCTGGCTTCGATAAAGTCAACATGCTTCGACCTGATCAGCTTTTTGTTTGCTGCATCCATTATCAGATAGCCTGTTTGTTGACACTCTAAGAGATACCCCTTTTGGTTTATTATTCTGTGAATAATACACCTATGTATTCGCTCAGCAAAAAATTTTTATAACACCCCCTCAAAATTTTTTCTTTTCCGTTTCAAGGTGCGTAGATTCAAAAAATGCAATGTCCGTCCGCCGTACGCCGTCCGCCGTATCACGTGTCCAGGCTTCATTTTTGGTCTAAAAAATTCGTTCTTTCGCACACATGCTCCATTTGGGCCCTAGTTGTGTCCCGAAACTTTTCAGCCCGATCGGAATATACCCAGGGGTGTTATGAGTGAAAATGTGTGTAAAAATAGGTACTTTTTGCGTTTTAGCAACATGTTAGTAAAATGAGCTTTTGAGGTATCGTTTTTCATGTTTTTGGAGACGAGAAGACCGAATATGAAGTCGATTTTGACCAAAGACGCGGAAATTGAGGTTTTACCATTGGCTCAGCTCCCAAAATTGGTTTTTTTTTAGTCAAAAACCTGGAAAACTGTCTGAAATCACCATCAATGTGTATACTAACATTAGAAAAAGTGTAAACAGCTGAATCAAGACCATTAAATCGCACTACCAATGATCAAATATGATCTGGGGGGGAAAAAAAAGTGTAGGTACCTATTTCATGTTTTGGGGGCCAAAATTGGTGGAAATCATCAGGAATAGCTAATTCAATCATTCCACATGAAAGAAACAATAAATTTAACTGCCAACAAGAATCTCTAGAACTCCAATAGAATAATAAACCCATGTGACAAGGACTTTGCAGCGTTTTTGCTTCGTGGTTGCATTTTTCCTTTTGCAGCCACAAGGTAATATACTTCGCACCCAAATCTTCTAACATATTTTAGATCGGGTTTTGCCCCAGTAACCATCTCATATGGTGACTTGAATTTATTCGAGGCATTTGGTACTCTATTATGGATAAACATAATATTGTTCAGCGCATATCCCCAGTACAAGTTTGGCATTCCTGCTGATATCAACATCGCTCGTATCTTCTGCTGCAGCTCCAGGTTCAACCTTTCCGAGCATGCGTTATGTTGTGGGGTTGCTGGCTCACATACTGTCAGTGTGATTTTCTCGTCTGACAGTTTCTTCTTCATCAACATTGTCTTGTACTCACTTCCTCCATCTGTCCTGATTTCCACTACTTTTCGGCTGTCACCTGTTAGTAGTCTAATCTCCGACAGACACTTCGACAGGGCAAGATGAACTTGCGTTTTGTCTGGCATCCCATAAGCAAATGCATACCTCATGCAGTCATCTGTGAACGTGATTATGTATCTATAACCAGAGGTCCACGCTCCTGGTTTTATGGGTCCTTGAAGATCAGAGTACAATCTCAAAAAAGGCGTCTTCGACCTTTGTCTCTCTTTATTGCATGGCTGTCGTCTAGCTTTTGCCAATTTGCAATCTTCACAGTCCAGAACATCGTCTCCAACTCGTATTTTTACATCTATCTCTTTTAGCACTTTTACGAGATAATTTTTGGAGATATGGTTCAGCCTCTGATGCCATAGCATCCCTGGACTTGCTCTCGAGGTCTGAACTCCTTCAACTGTGCTAGTGAGGGTTGGGTTAACCCTCGGACTCAAATGTTCCTCTCTTACACTCGGTGGTGTATTAAACTCATACTCGTGATGCGAGTTTTCATCTATTGAGTTTTCATCTACTCCACTTGTACCTGGCTCGCTTATCTCACTGTTCAGTCTCCTAGCATCTGGTTCGCTATGTTGCATGCTCCTCCCTCCCAGAACAATGTCTGATACATTGGGCTGCTCCGCAACATCTCCCAGATATACTCGTTTCTTTTGAGGAGACTCATCTATACCAAGCTCTGCCATTATAGCAGATCTTTTCTTCGGTGTAGCCCCTACAAGTGGCAGTTTAAACTTCAAGCGCCAAAATCTCCCATCAAACTTACCCTCCTTAATCAACCTACCAGTCGCTGTGTCTTTTACAGACACTCCTCGACCGGTGAAGGTTGCAGCTAAGGAATTACTCAAAATTTTGCGAAGTGCAAAAAGGTTAACCGACAGAGATGGCGCAAAGAGAACATCACGCAAACGTCCTAGAATTCCATCATTCTCAATTATAATGTCTCCCATTTCCTCAACTATTAAATCAGACTCGGAATTCCCATTTGCGCACGAAATCCGCTTGGGAACATCTAACCGTCTACATAGCATCGGACTGGACAACCCACACCTGGCGGTGAGGTTCATCATAATCCTCCTCCGGACCACATATGACAAGAGCCTTCCCTCTCTTGTCCCTCAACTCTTTAGCCTTCGATAAGGGCATTCTATTCATCGCAGGCTTCGGGTTTGCACCCGCCTGGGCTTGCCATTTGGCTAGCCTCTCCTGTGCCTGCTGCCCTTTGCCTCTGGCCTTGCCGCCTACTGATCCACCATTTTGCCGAGAGCAATTGCGACTTTTATGGTCGCCTATGGTTTTGCACGAGTAGCAAAACCACCCCTCAGTTCTGCATTTAGAAGCAAAATGGCCCGGCTTGTTGCATTTGAAACAAACTGTCCTCTTCGACACCTTGCCGGCACTCGTCTTCCTAAATTTTGGCTTCCCGCCAAGTCCAGAACTGGACGTCCCCTGCTCTTGAGGAGCTTTCCGGGACTTGTCGCCCTGTCTGGACTGGCGCTGCCTAGTCCACAATGCTCCACCAGGAGCCGTCTCTCGACGGTTCTCTTCCTCCTGGCGTCTCCCCACTTCAACGAATTTCTCCTGAAGCTTCCGGAGATCAACGTCATCTGTCTTGTCAGCCTCCGCCGCGTATAAATCGGGCATGGCTGAACGGATTGAGAAGAGAAAGTTGTACACTTTATCTCCTTTGTTGAGAGCTGCGTACTGCCCTAACTTCTCTGCTAGGTCGTTAAACCTGGCCATGAATGCCATTGGTGTCTCAGCCTTCGGATCGTACTCTATTTGCTCAATTTTGGCACGAAGGCCAAACTTATAGTGCCTACTCTTTGGCTGGCAGAGGGCCTCCAGGCGCTTCATGAGTTGCATCGGGTCTTTTTCACACTTCACTAGCACGTGCAACTCATCATCTATGCACTTGACTATAAATGCTAGCACCCTTCGTTTGGCTACTTGCACACTAGCCTCAGTAAACTCTCTTGGGATTTTAGAATTATCTTCCACTAGGAAGGCGCAGTTCTGGCTCTCCAGCTCAGTCACTATCCTCGCCCTCCAAGTCTCGAAATTCGCTCCATAAGTCAGCTGCGTATCAAGTTTCGCAAACTGAATCTTCATTGCTAAGATCATCGACTGGCTATCAGTCATCCTCTGAGAGGTCCGACTGTGAGGGACTTGTTGTGGGACACTTGAGGTGCCCACCACAACGCCTGCGATCGCAGAGATCAACTCCTGCATTCGTCCCATAGCCTCCTCGAGCTTATGGAGCTTCTCTCTCATTCCCTCCTCGGGACTCAATTCCCTTGGGGTTTCAGGTGCAGTAGCTTGTTGGGCCAATCCATCCCAGTTAGCTACTCCACCTTCCTCCCCTGTTTGGCTTTCGCCCATCTCCTCTTCTCCCAATAACGCTCTCTCCTGCTCCTCTATCTCCATCTGTATCTCACTGGCGCTCATCTTGCTGCTCTGTGAATCCAAACCAAAAACAGACAAACAAACCCAAAACAGAACTCTAGGTATCGTAACCTCATCGACAGAAAGTAAATAAATATTTACTTTCATCTGTATTGTGGTGTTTGTCTACTCCAGGAGCACTATAAACATTCATCGGGAGATAAGCAGTCAGTTCCATCTATTGAACTGTATAAACTGCTCTTCATCAAATGTTTGCCCCTAATGCAATAAAGAGAGGAGCACTCAGTTCCATCTATTGAACTGGAGCACCTGCTCTACATCTAATGTTGTTGCAAAAAAAAAAAAAATTTAAAACTTTCCTTCTATTGCTTAACCTGACACAGTGCTGTTTAGTCACCCATATCCGGCAACTACTCCTATTTTAAAATTCAAGAAAATTTTAAATTTCTTCAATAGCCCAAGTCCGGCTTTTTTAAAATTTTCAATCACATCAATGGGCCCAGATCCGGCCAAAAGAAAATTCACTTCTATCATCTATATTAGGCCCATGTCCGGCCATGAAAAAAATGTGAAATTCGTTTGTGCTTACAGCCGGTCATCAAAGTTAGCTAACACTGTAATTTGCACCATCAAACCTCGATTTTGACTTTTTATTCTGGTATATATACATCGTTGAACTCCATTTCAACAACTCTACTTAGCCACTCTTATTAATTCTCTCTAATAGCACTGGTCTCTTGATAAGCTCTTCTAATTAGTTTCATCATCAAACTTCATCAAATGCAACAACCCTCTAGTACACAACCGTTACCATCATCTATTATGGTTCCCCTTTCCTCAGCTAACCAGTACATCTATCCAATACAACAAGGTAGGTGGCTAATTTTAGGTACCAGAACCAAACATCCTTGACAGGGTATGTAAACCGCCTCAGCGAGAAAACATCCCCTATATGTCAGAAAATCCACATTGGGTCATGATTGTATTCCCTAAACATGGTTGGCGAAAAAGAAGGAAATCCCCTAGGCGGACCCTTCTCCTCCCCAACATCATGTTTGCCCATTCCGGTCGCTTTCCGCCTTTTCTTCGAATGCCCACATGTGCGGATTGTGTTATTTATAACTAACACCTCTCTAAAGGATTTTTAACTTCGACATCAAATAACAGGACCATCTCTTCCTGTTTGTGCCCCTCTCTCCGGGCACTATGTTCCACATCCGAACATCTTCTGTCTGGTAAGACTCATTTCATCATAGGAAGTCAATAACCTATACATCTATGTACGTACATACTCTAAATTTTCATAAACATTTCTTACGCATGCAGCCAGACAGGTATTTCTGGGAATCCGTTATAAAAACCCAGCATAGATTGTCCCCAGTACTGCATCAATAATATATTATGGACACATCTATGATTTCATCAGCAGGAATTACAAAGAGAAAGATCTGCTAGCAAACATCGATCTTTCCTCAACCCGCCCTTCAAAACATCGAGTGGGCTTCCGAGGTTCCGAGCTGTTGGACAACAAAAAGAAAACACGAAAAACGATCTCTCATCAACTCTCTTGATCGGTTTTATTTTCATTTCATCGCGTTTGTTTCGCGTATTTATTCGTTTGTTGTCCTAATTCGCGAGGACTATACCCCTCTAACCTCAAACCTAACCCCCAAGCGGAAATTACCACGCGATCTTTCGATCATTATTTATCAACAATAATTTTCGTGAAATTCCGTGGGTGAGGTTATTACTTTTTATTTAAAAACGTCAGGAATTGTTAAGCTCGGAACATCAACTCGGGGCTTAGCCTTCTTGGAGTAAATCAAACATCAAAAGATTTATTCCCTGGCTGTTTACCCTAACCTCTCAACATCGCATCATATCCGAGTTCCCCAGGGCTTCGAATTTCCCCAAGCCCCTTATCATCTATATTTTATTGCTTCCAAAATATCATTTCCTGGTTGATTATACATGATATTCAACCCAGATACTTTCTAGCGAATAGATGAACTCGGATAAGATGCAGCGACCCCGGCAAGGAATACAACATGAGCTTGTGACTGAAACGTGGGGGGAAATTAATTTCATTAACCTCTAATGCACAAGACTACCCAACGGCGCCGTATCGGATTATTTCTTCAATTACCTTGTTGTTAATGGTGTGATGCTCAAAGCCACTGTGCTTGATTTGGAAGTGGCAGGCTCCAAGAAGTCTGTCTCGTGCGGTCGTTTTATCGGGTTAGCTGGGAAGCGGGGTTGTTCTCATCTAGGCGTCAGAAAACGGTGTGTATGCAAGATGGCTTCCTCTCAAGAGAAGAGCAAGTCGGAGCTCCAGTACTGCCAACCTGCAATAATATTCTCGAAAAGGACAAATCCATCACTGAGTGAGTAAGTGAACGTAATGAACGTGTTCAAAAAACCTTGTCTCTGGGCGGAGTGACCGTTTGGGATTCGAATCCGGCAAGTGACCTTGTCTTACACACCTCTAGTAACTACTGAGTGTGGTGGGAGTAAGTGGAGCGAGGAGTGTCTCGCCGATGCACACGGCGAGGCACAACTAGCGCTACCTGTAAAGCTCATTCTCGTACCACTTCCCATCATCCTCTCGCCCGAGCACCTCACCTTCACTTCTTCCGCACTCTTGGCGCCCAATCTAAACCGTGTTTCGAGCGAATTTTTTAAGAATACAACAACAGATTGATTCCAAATGGGTTTATTATTCTAGGGTAGAACTCTCTTGCTAGTTGATCTATATTTCATTTCGATTATATGATGAGCCATAAAAATGTTGTTCGTTCCAAGTTTTTCGTATACCTAGTAAGTAGTTTTACCTATGGTTCACTCAAAAATGCGTAAGGTGCTTTTGTGAAACACTAATGATGCCATAACAGAATTATTTGAGGGAACAGTAGTAAAAAATTGTTGGAAATTTGAACAGTTTAATACATGGTATTGAAAAAATAGGTAACAGCAGTAAGTAGCGAGATCATCAACTTTTTCCATAGTTTCTGCATGTGAATTTTACTACGAATGAATCACAGTGTAGGTAGGCACTAATCACAATATCTAAGTCGGTAGGTACCTAACTACCTACTTATTCGTAAATTGAGATCAAAGTTTAAACTTTCCCACTAAAATCACTAAGTTCAGTCAGGTAATAAAACTCCAAAAGTAAAAATAAAACCCTCCTTATAACAAATTCCTTAGATCAGTAGCATTACAATATATCAGTACAAACGTGAAATCCCCTTCCCCCCAATCATATAAATTTCAATTCTCAGTTCGTATCCTACATCACTCTGGAATAATGTTTGTGAATATAATATCGGTAACTATATACAATATCACAGATAGTTCTGCGGAGATCAAACGAATAAGTTATTGAGATTTTTGCTGGAGAAATGTAATCGAAATTGACGTCTTCTCTTCTTCCGATGGTTTTCCCATACTGTGGGAATGTTTGGTCTTTTTAGCCTTGGTTGAAAACAGTGCCTTCTGTGTGAGATGTTCGCCCGCGGATTCACACGTTTACCACATCTTGGGTTGAATTTCACGCCTGAATTTATAGCCTCAAAAGTCGGACAAATTGGAGCGATAGCTTTCTCTACGACATCAAGGTGGTCGTTGGTGACGGCTTTATCCATGATTTTCGAAATGTTGACCTCGATCCACTGAATTGTTTCGCACATAAGGCGCAACTGATCACTTGCGAAGCCATTAATGAGAGTGAAAAGTATATGACTAATAAAAGGACTAATGACTAATAAAAGGACTAGGATGGTACAAGTAGAAAGATGATATAAGTGATCATGGAAGAAAGAAGCCTTCTTTCTTCCATGATAAGTGATAAGAAGGATTGGGTGGAGAGAGGGGAAGAGGTGATAACACGACGAGAAGGGGTTGAGTGGTACGATAATGAGCTAACAGGTAGCGCTAGTTGTGCCTCGCCGTGTGCATCGGCGAGACACTCCTAGTGGAGAGTGGTGGGACTGGGACATGGGAGGGAGCAGTCAACACACTTCCCACTTCAGCTGTGTTCTGTTTTTTGTTGTGATTTCTTGATTCGTTCTTGTCTGTTGTCAGTTCAGTCGTGTTTTGGTTGTCGTCGGTTGCGTTCATTCTAATGATAGTGATAGAAGCAAAATAATTACTATTGTCTTCTTGTCCTGCATACAACCCACAGCAGTAAAATGGTCGACAAAAGGACCGTTAACGTGATCCACCTTGGACTAGGGTTCATGCTTGTTTTCACTGCCTTTCAAACGTTTGGTAATATGGAGGTAAGCCCGCACTTTGGTAATTACTGAAAATAGTTTCTGCCGTACTCCTTGTACTTGAAAGTCATTATTAAATTTGACGAACTAAGGTGAACCACAACTACTTTAACGCAGAGCTAGCGCAGATTCCATCTGACGTTGGCAACAGCTGTTATAGCGGCAAATCCAACATTCAAAGTTTTGAAATGTGCATTGACATGAGAGTAACGAAACCTTGACATGAATCGAGTAACCTGTATTACAAATTTGGGCTCTGATTAGACTGGCCAATGCTGGCCAGGCAGTTGGATGAGTTATATACCTACCTAGGCTGACATTCATGTAGCTAATATTATATTATGAATCACTCAAGTAGATAGGAATTTGGAAACAAGTACACGGGTATCAAGGCAGCTTGATACCCAAGATTTAAAAAATTTGGTCCTCCACCTAGTAAGTAGGTACCTCCTGCTTGTTAGTAGTATCGAAAGAGGTACTCGTTATTACTCAAGTATGGGAATAAATTGTCCGCGTTACTACCTAGGCAATGCACGAATTGTAGGTACCTTTACTAAATCAACTTCAGTTTCTATTTCATTAAGTCTCGCATACGGAATAAACCCTTTACATCACGAAGAATCAAGACCTGAAACGAAACATGGTAGGTAGGTAGGTATTTTAAATTTTCGTTTATTATTTTCAGTAACGAACCTTTGAAATCGAGCATTGGCGGGGAATGATTAGCCCCCCCCCCCCCCTCAAAATTTTATGGTTTCCGTTTCAACGTACGTAGAATCCGAAAATGGAGTAATTCTGTCCGTGGTACGTCGTCCGCCACTGTAGGTGGGAAAACGTCTCGAAACTTCTACTTACAAAAAACGCAGCAAATTGTTACACAATAGTTTATTATTTACCAAGATGCCCCTTCTGCGTAGATCACTGTTTTCTGTGGATATTACGGTCGAGCTCCCCCCAGGAAAGCAGTACTGGAGCGGGCCTAGGAATTAGAATTTCATACAAGTGCGAGGAAATCAATAATACAATGATTAATTATTTGTAGTTATTCATGAAGCATAAGGTAAATGATAAACCGCTGTGTAATAATTTACCTGTATACATGCCCCTTCTGCGTAGATAGTGTAATAAACCGTTGTGTAATAATTTACCCGGTAATACTTCAAAGTTTGTTCAAGTTGCAGAAATATCTATCAACAAAATCCAAAACAGCCATTTTCAAATGGAATAATATCACAGAATAACCAAGTCGACTTCGTACAGCCGTACGTGATTACAATCAGGTGCTCCCTAGCAATGATGTCTGGGCTGAATGTATACAACTTGATTCACCCTCGCTCCTGTTGGCAAAGCGTGTCTGTGCAAACTTTGGGGCCTACTGTGAACGAACGGCTGGACGTACAATGCTCCGGGTTGTCTCAAAAAACTACAAAGTTAAAAAACTATTTAAAACCGTAAAACAATTCAAGGTGACGCCGTTACCTCGAGATTTCAACCCCTATTTTTCACTCCTTAGACATGACTGACATTAACGCTGGGCTTCGCGGACCAACTAAACCCGAAATGGGACCTACAAACCAAATTTCATCAATTTTGGTTCATGGTTAACTAAGGAAAGTGCCAAGTACGGCGGACAGACAAACATTTTTGGTTTATTATTTTCAATAATGAACCTTTTGAATCGAGCATGAAAAAAATTTTTAACCCTCAAAATTTGATGTTTTCCGTTTCAAGGTATGTAGAATCCGAAAATGCAATAAAAAACGCTGCTATTACACACCGGTTTATTATTTTACCTGTATAGGTGCCCCTTCTGCGTAGATCTCTGTTTTCTGTGGTCAATACCCTCGAGCTCCCTCCAGGAGAGCCCTAAGTGGAGTACCTACTGAAGCCGGCCCGGGAATTAAAGTTTCATACAAACGCGAGGAAATCAATAATACAATGATTAATTATTTGTAGTTATTCATGAAGCATAAGGTAAATAAAAAACCGTTGTGTAATAATTTACCTGTATAGGTAGGTAGGTAGATAGTTCTATGTAGATAGTATAATGAACCGTTGTGTAATAATATGCCCATCAGTAATACTTTAACGTTATGCAAGTTGCAAAAGTAGGAACCTATCAACAAAATCCAAAAGATCCATCATTTTTCAAATGAAATAATATCACGCAACAACCAACTCGACTTCATAAAGCTGTCTGTGATTATAACCAGGTGCTCCCTAGCAATGATGTCTGGGCTGAATGTATACAACTTGATTCACCCTCCTGTTGACAAAGCCTGTCCATGCAAACTTTGGGGCCTACTGTGAACAAACGGCCCGACGTACAATGCTCCTGGTGGTCTCAAAAAACTCTAAAGTTCAAGAACTATTTAAAATCGTATATAAATTCGAGGTGACGCCGTTACCTAGAGATTTCAACCCCTATTTTTCACTCCTTAGGCTAGGTTCACACATTGCGTGTTGCGGTGCGTATTGCTGCGCTGCGCTATTTCAACGCAGTGCAACCCCCCCGTTCATACACATGCGTACTGGGGCGACGTACTGCGTCTGCAAAAAACTTTTTTCGGGAAAACTCAATCTTCCACCTCCAAAAATATTGCCAAATACCAATACAGACCCTCAGCCTTTTGTCATGGTTGGTGACGAAGCTTTCAGGCTTCATAGAAACCTTCTCACCCCCTATCCAATTTTAATTTTACATTACAATTTTAATTTAATTTAAATATACTGCAAATATAATATTATTTTAAGGTAGCTGAACCTATCTATGTTGAACAAATAAATTCATTTGGGTACTTACATTGATGGTTTCTTGCTGCAGAATCCATTTATTTATTCATTTATTTCACGGGCGAGCCCAATTACATAATAACATTCAAGAGGAGTGAAAAATTAAATAATACAATAAAGAACTTAAAAATCTGCCCAATTCTCTGTGAACTCATCTCCTATTTCCAACCAGCACTTGTCCTTCTCCGATTTATCCTTGTATGCTTCACTGCTCTTGTCCCAAAGGGGTGGTTTTCCCCTCACCAACGTTATTAGTTTGTCTGTGTCCATTTTTGGGAGTTACCGACAAGAAAATCAAACAAAATCCTCCACGCACTGGCCAACGCAACGCAACTGTGGGAACTTTCCTACCTGCTCCTTCGTTCTATCCCCACCCTTTCACCTACAGGCGTTGGAAACACGTGCGTGGCCTAGGCAGCCCAACTGCGTTGGAAAACCCCAACGCGCGTTGAAATAGCGCAGCGTCCATTGTATAAACACCTCCATTTGATTTTATACATCTATCGGTTACATGCGTATACGCAGCGCACTAATACGCTATGTGTGAACCTAGCCTTAGAGATGACTGACGTTAACGCAGAGTTTCGCTGACGAACTAGACCCCAAATGAGACCTACAAGCTAAATTTCATCAATTTTGGTTCATGGCAACTAAGGAAAGTGCGAAGTATGTACGGCGGACGGACAGAAATGTTTGGTTTATTATTTTCAATTCCAATCCAATTTCTTTGGAGTCGAGCATGAACAAAAAGTTTAACCCTCAAAATTTGATGGTTTCCGTTTCAAGGTATGTAGAATCCGAAAATGCTATAAAAGCGCTGCAAATTATCACACAAAGGTTTATTATTTTACCTGTATATATGCCCCTTCTGCGTATATCAGTGTTTTCTATGGTCAGTACCTTAGAGCTCCCCCCAGGAAAGCCCTAAATCGAGTACTGGAGCCGGCACCGTTATAGTTATCTACAAATGCGCGGGATTCAATAATTCAGTCGTTGATTATTTGTAGTTATTCATGAAGCATAAGTCAAATAACAAACCGTCGTGTAGTAATTTACCTGAATAGGTGCCCCTTCTACGTAGATGGTATAATGAACAGTTGTGTAATAATTTACCGTTGTGTAGTAAATTGCCCATCAATAATACTTCAACGGTTGTCCAAGTTGCAAAAGTTGCAATAATTACCGTTGTTTAATAACTTACCGTTGTGTAGTCATTTACCCACCTGTAATACTTCAGCGTTTGTTCAAGTTTCAAAAGTACCCATCAACAAAATGCAAAAGAGCCATTATTTTTCAAATGAAATAATGTCACAGAACGACCAACTCGACTGCGTACAGCCATCCGTGATTATAATCCCTGGCAATGATATCCGGGCCGGATTTATACCGTTTGATTCACGATCATGTTGACGAAGTTTTTTGGTGCAAACAAACGGCGGTCGTACAATTCTGCGGGTGGTCTCAAAAAATGCATTAGTTCGAGATCAATTTAAAAACGTAAGAAAGTCTTATCCTTCTATTAAATGTATACTATTAAATTTTTTCGAGCAACGGCATTCCTAAAATTTCACTCCCTATTTTGAACCCCTTAGAGATGGGTGACAGTAACGCTGAGCTTCGAGGACCAACTAGACCCCGAACGGGACCTATAAACCAAATCGTCAATTTTGGTTCATTGTAACTAAGAAAAGTGCTAAGTCGGCATACGGCGTACAGACAGAAATTTTTGTATTGCATTTTCGGATTCTGCATACCTTGAAACGTAAACCATCAAGTTTTGAGGGGGGGTTAAACAAATGTTTTTTTCATGCTCGGTTCCAAAGTTTCATTATTGAAAATAGTAATCCAAAAATTTCTATCCGTCCGCCGTACGCCGTACTTCGCACTTTTCTTAGTTACCATGAACCGAAATTGACGAGATTCTGTTTATAGGTCCCATTTGGGGTCCAGTTGGTCCTCGCAGCTCGGCGTTAATTAATCTCAGTCATCCCTAAGGGGTGAAAAGGGGTTGAAGTTTCCAGGGCGCCGTTATCTCGAATTTTTTTACGTTTTTAAATAGTTCTCGAACTTGGGAGTTTTTTGAGACCACCCGGAGCATATATTACGTCCAGCTGTTCGTTCACAGTAAGGCCCAGAAGTTTGCACCGACAGGCTTCTCCAACAGGAGGGTGAATGAAATTATATGTACATTCAGTCCAGATATCATTGCTAGGCACGCAGCAACAATTGGGAATTGGCCCGAGATAGTCATTGCTAGGGAGCACCTGATTGATTATAATCATGGATGGCTGTAGTCGAGTTGGTTATTCTGTGATATCATTTCATTTGAAAATGATGGATCTTCTGGATTGTGTTGATAGGTGTTTTTCTCTTGAATAAACGTTACGTTTTATGAATAACAACAATATTGTGAAATGTAATTCCCGGGCTGGCTCAGTACTCGATTTAGGGCATCTATACAGGAAAATTTTACTCAACGGTTTATTATTGTCTAAATTACTACGCAGCAGTAAATTACTATACAACGGTAAATTATTACACAACGGTTATTATACTATCTACGCAGAAGGGGCATATATACATGTAAATTATTACATAACGGTTTATTATTTACCTTTTGGTTTATTATTTTCAATAATGAACCTTTGGAATAGAGCATGAAAAAAAAATTCTAACCTCACCTCAAAATTCGATGGTTTACGTTTCAAGATAATTAGGTATGTAAATCTGAAAATGCAATTAAAAAAAAATTCTGTCTTTCCGCCGTAAGCCGAACTGAGCACTTTCTTAGTTACCATGAAAAAAAATTTATGAAATTCGGGTTATAGGGTCCGTTAGGGGTCTAGTTGGTCCTCGAACTCGGCGTTACTGTCAGTCATCTCTAAGGGGTTCAAAATAGGGGTTGAAATTTTCAGAACGCCGTAGCTCGAAAACTTTCGATAGAAGGGTATGGTTTTTTTTACGTTATTAAATTTGTCTTGAGCTAAACAATTTTTTAAGACCACCCGGAGCATTGTACGTCCAGCCGTTCGTGTGCACCAAAAAGCTTCGTCAACACGATCGTGAATCAAACAGTATAAATCCGGCCCGGATATCACCACTAGGGACCACCTGATTATAATCAAGGATGGCTGTATGAAGTCGAGTTGGTTGTTCTGCGATATTATTTCATTTGATAAGTGATGGACTATTGGATTTTTTTGGTAGATACTTGTGAAACTTGAACAAACGTTGAAGTATTATTGATGGGTAAATTATTACACAATGGTAAATTATTACTCAACGGCAAATTATTACGCAGCGGTTCATCTACCAAGAATGGGCTGGATTTTGTTGATCGGTACTTTTGCAACTTGAACAACCGTTGAAGTATTATTGATGGGCAAGTTATTACACAACTGTTCATTATAGTTGACCACGAGGGTAGGTATTGACCACAGAAAACAGTGATCTACGCAGAAGGGGCATCAATTTCACTCCACATCAACAATTTTCCTTCAGAACTTCATTATTTGAGTTTCTTTTTGCCATTTTAGTTACTGTTTTTCATCGACAGAATTATTTTAGCAACATTCAACTAGTGATTTAGGTAGGTACCTATAGTCCGTGCACTAGAATAATGCCCTCCGACCCTGTACTCTGGCGGAGAACGTGGAAATCATTTTCAACACGGAATTCCCCGTTTTTTTTGTTTTTCCCCTGTCCAGTGGCAGCACTTTCCCCCTGTAATCCTTTTTCTAGCTTGGTGTCAACCGTCATAAAAACTTACCTTTTTTCGTTATAAAAAATGATACTGTCATAAAAGCCATAGTGAATGAACGTAGCATTTTCCCGATTTTTGTAAAATCGGATCCCTGAGCGTGACTCCTTTGAGCTGACAGACAAACTCGTGTGTAATAGGATTTTTCTATGAAATGTTTTCTTGAAAATTAGGAGTACTTTTTTGAAAAGGTACAATGAAGTAAATAAGGAAATTTTTTTGAAGGTAGGTAGGTATAAAAGGAAAGATTGGAAACAAATGTTATTTTATTATTTATTTATTTAGTACATATTATTATTCATTTATTTAGTACTTACGTAATTTAAATGTGGTACGTAAAACTTCTAATCAGAAAAATCCGAATCCTCATCGGAACTGCTATCAGTATCAGAAGCCCCCCCACAACATTAATGATGAAACTATCGATCTCCGATTCGACTAAGTCATCTTTTTGACGGTAGTCGTCCTCAATTTTTTTGGTTGGACTGACATTTCTTCCACCTGAAACCGCTACTAACCAGCAGGCAGGCAGGTTTCCGAAGGTAACTTCTACCACACTTGAGAGCTCCGCCACTCGCCAATTCCGCACAGTGTTTTCGATGAAGGGCACTCTTTCCGAACAATGTAGAATTCACGTATCTTGTTTCGTACAGCAGCATCGGTGAATTCATCAGCATCGATGACCTTGTTGTGCGGTGTGGAGTTGGTTGGTGTAACAAACAAAGGTCTCGCCCGATCTGATGTTGTTTGGTTTCCCGCTTCCTTCATAATGTTGCCGACTGTTCTCGCCGAGACGCCCGTCGCTGCACTAGTCACATCGCGAACGTTGTATTTCGCGTCATCCTCTCTCCTTCCTCGTAAAATACTGGCACGCATTGTACACAATTTCCCATGCCTGACTCCTTAGAGCCTCTTGCGAAAGCAGGTTTCCGGTTTCTTACTGATGATGAATGTTGATGTTCCATCGCGAGATCTGTGTAGGCGACACACGGAAACTGACGGGTACGGGGGATTGTGATGATACTCAGTTCAAAAATAGGATGACGGGGATTGTGATGATACGCACAGTTAAAATAAGAAGGGTTAATACGACGATATAGGTAGGATGGTGAAACAAAAAGCAAGATGCAAACAAGGAAAACACGATATGGAAACAGAAATGAGAATGAGCTGGCTTGGAATGGCAGCATGGCTGCCAACATAACAGAGTAAAAGTCCCAACATTGCATCCCACTCAGGCTGCCATGCCCTCAGTTTCTCCCATCCTCCTATAGAGTGCAGGGTCGGAGGGCATTATTCTTGTGCACGACCTATAGTAACGAGTACGGGGTTAGGTACTAACCTAAGGAGGATCTGCGATCTACATAATACGTATAGAATAGTACATATTATATTATATAGACGGGTTATCCATACAGAGAGCTGTGATCTGTAACAGAAGGGTATTCTGTACAAAATAATAAAACGTTGTGCAGGGATTTGCAGCGTTTTATTATTTACCTTAGAATAACTACAAAAAGTTATGAATGATGAATGATTGAATTATTGAATCCAGCGCATTTGCATGAAACTTTAATTCCCGGGCGGCTCCATTACTCGATTTAGGGCTTTCCTGGGGGAGCTGGAGGGTATTGACCGCAGAAAAGGTGACCTACGCAGAAGGAGCCTCTATATTGGTAAATAATAAACCGTCGTGTAATAATTTGCAGCGTTTTTATTGCATTTTCTTATTCTATATACCTGGATACGGAAACCGTCGATGTTGAAAATAATGAACCAAAAAGGCAATGAAACATGATTTCTAGATGTTTTCAAGGGTGTAGAATTCGAATGTCACGTCTGAATGGAGAGTTTCTGTCATGCAGCATGAGTTAGTGAGCGAATTTTGACAGCGACTGAAAATGTTAAGGTTGAGTTGAGGGGATAGGAAATTTTGCGCTGATTCCTGATATACCATAAATTGATTAGTAAACGAACTTTTGAAGTTATTTGTAATTATCTCTAGTGGGACACTTGAGAACTTTTACATGTAGTAGTTCCCTGGACTACCCTACGACAGCCTGTTTTTAGAGAAATTCGAATCAGAAAAATTCGAATCTCCCCCTAAAGATGAAAATTTGCTGCGGGGCCGCACTTCCATGGAGCGCTGTGTCATTGCCCGGCCCGCGTCGTTGGTAGCATTGGGGTCCCCCCCCCCCCCCCGCAGCATCTTCACTCTGAAAGACGGAGCCCAGCAACTGCCAGCCATTTCCAAGAATATAGGGTAGGGTTTGGGGGGTCCTAAACGTTCTCAAGTGTCCCACTAGATATAATTGCAAATGAACTTCTCAAGTTCGTTTATTCATAAATTATATCAGTGGCACACTTGAGAACGTTTATATGTAGTTTGTTTAAAGAACAAACCAAGCTAGGCAGTTGCTGTAGGTAAAAAATCAGAAAACCAAAAAACCCAAGGCCGCAACTGGTCCGTTACGACCTGACAAGTATAGGCACAGGAGTGCCCAACCCATCACTCCTTAGACTCATCCTCCTCGAGCCTAGGTAGCCGTCTTCCTGATGTAATCCCCCCCCCCCCCCCCCGTTACCATGCCAGAGGAGGTAAACTGGCAGCCCCATCCATCATCTGATATAATGCAGTAGGTACACAGAGTCAGTAATCTGACCTCTTAACCAAAAAACTCTTAGTTCTTTCACCTCTGCAACTCGGGGAGAAAGAATAAACAGGATGAAACTTGGAAAGAATTTTGTTTGTTTGTTAAACATCACAAGTAAGAATAACACCAAGAAAGTAAATAGGGATACCGTGTTATACGTTGCAGAAAAAAAGGGGGTGCTAGTAACTATACTGCAGCATACCACAGGTAGATAGGAATAACTCAGACCCATAGCGAAATATCTGTGGTAATTGCGTGCCCCATGTGCTGTCATCTGAAATACAGTGGAGCGGATCAGGAACCCAACGGTTGAGTGAAACATAGGAGATCAATGACTCCTCGGGAGCCAAGGACCGATTATAGAAGTTAGCAAACACTGACGAAAAATAGTATCAACGTGGCAACCACCCTATTCACAGTGGACACTCACATGAGGCTATACATAGGAAAGGCCGCTGAGAAAAAAGGGGGGCACTGTGAAAAATGGCACAGAAGTCTTCAAACGTCTAGATATACGAATCTGTCGATCTATACCTGGCCGAACCTGCACCTCTGCTTAATCAGGGTGGCCACCGGTCAGGGAAACAAATTTTGGTCAGGGAAATCGAGCGGCGAGTCAGGGAAAATTACCGCACATCCGCTGTTCTCTTGAGATTTTGAACTGACGCGCCTTATTTACCGCTCTGCTTGTGTCCGGTCATCTGATAGGTTCAGAGCATGCACTACCTGCCCAGCGCGCCTAGTGGCACGGAGTAGAAGATGTCACCGTTGCCCCATCCATCCCCTCAGCTCCCCGCAGGCCTGTGGGAAGTTCTAGGGAATACGATTGGGAAGTTCGATTATGAACCAATCGATAGCGTACTTGAACAGTGGTTGATTGCGTTCGAATATTCCTACTCCTATCGAATAGTCCTATTCTTCTTCCACTTCCACCACTTTCTTTCCAGCCTTGAATTTTTCTCTATTTCACAATAAATTAATTCGATATTGGTTCAGCTAACATTGATGGTATCGATGTTTATATGTTAGTACCTAGCTTGCGCGGACGGGCCACTTTTCTCAGTTACCATGGCTACACCCGGTCCCGGGACCTATTAGTTTCAAAAACGTAGGTTTCGATTTCGACTGCAAGACATCGATTACTGTAGCTATATTCCGATAAAATGCTCGAATATCCATAGCCAGAGAACTCTGTCTTCTTCTTCTTCTTCTTCTTCTTCACAGTTACTTGTCTTGGCCCCAGCCATGCCAGACACAGGTTGGCAGAGAGAGAAAGAACTCTGTCGAGTCGCTGTTGAACTTCGTGAAAAATGCTAGGGTACAGTATACGGAGGGAAATTCGAATGCCAGCTGAACAAATGGTTGGCATTTTTTTGGAGTTTTTTGTGTTTCTGGATGCCGGGGCTGTGGCCCAAGTGGCCTTATGGACGCAACACCCCTGATTATATTGTTGGCTGCCTCGGCCTGACTCATTTTGGTCTACGCCTTTAATATCACAAGTCGAAATACGAATCGAGAAAGCAATAAAACACGTTGTTCAACTTCAAACGAAAAACTCACACACTTTATTGGTTACCATAATTTGTTAGGCAAACATAAACAACTGTTATAAACGGGGTTGGAGATTCGTTTGTAGTCCACCCAACACTACCCTCCCTTCCTTTTCAAAGCGTCGCAAATGGTCGACGTGAACGATCCTTAGCTTCCGGTTTGGCGTCCCGATGCGAACGGTGACATCTGACAAGGGGGTCACCACCTGACATGGACCCGCCAGGAAGACTGTAGCTTCTGACATACGCCCTTTTTACGGCGAGGCCACCAGTACCAAACCAGGTTGCCCTCCTTGAACTGTGGTGCCTTGGCCCGGACGTTGTATCGCCTCTTACACTCTTCAGCGGCTCCAACCAGCCGCTCACGAGCCATGTTATGGGTCCTCTGCAACGTGACTTGAAGCTCCTGCGCGTAGGTCCCCGGTTTCCACGTCGCGTTGCCTGGCGTACAGCCTGTCAGTAGGTTCAAAGGGAGTTCTAAACGGCGCCCAAATGTGAGCTCAGCTGGCGAGAACCCTGTCGCCTTGTGTTCTGTACCACGATACGCCAGTAGAGCCCCGGGTAGATGCTTGTCCCAAGTAGCCTGGTCAACCCCTTGAACCATCTTGGCTAGGGTCTCTATCAAGATACGATTGAATCGCTCCACCAAGCCATTCCCTTGCGGCCTCATAGGACCGGTTCTCGTCTTCTGCACGCCTAATAATTCCAACACTTCTTTGAACACTGTCGATTCAAAGTTGGTGCCCTGATCTGAATGAATTTCCCGTGGCACGCCAAACCTGGAGACCACATGCTCCACCAGCCCTTCTGTAACAGTCTTCGCCGTTTGGTCCGGTACAGCCCACGCTTCTGGCCATTTTGTAAAGTGGTCAACAACCACCACAATAAATTTATTTCCCTTTGTAGTCTCCGGGAAGGGCCCCACCACATCAATTGACAAGCGCTCAAAGGGGGTCCCCGTCACATAGCTCTGCATCGGAGCCTTCCCCGGGTTTTGCCTGCGTCGCCCACAGAATTCGCATACCTGACAAAAGTGCTTGACCGCCCCCTGCAACGCTGGCCAGTAGAACCCCGTGCGAACCAACGTTAGGGTGCGTCGTCTGCCAAAATGCCCCACGCTGTGGGCTGTTGCCAAAACTCGGGTCCGTTCTCGCACAGGTACTACGATCTGCTCCGAGATGGTCGTCCCCCCATCATTCTCCCACCTCCGTACCAGCATCCCATGTACTGAAGGCAGCCCACAGAGCCTTGGTGTCCTCATCCAGAGCAACCACGTCCTTCCACGGCGGCCGCTGTCCAGCTGTGACCCACTGCCTTACCCTGTTTGTCACTGGGTCCTCCCGCTGCACCACTTCCCACTGAATGTCGGGCTCCACTCTGACGGCAAACACCTCCTCCACGGCAGCCGCTTTCCGCTCAATCCTGCTGCAGTATGTACATCCCTTTTCAACGCAGGGTCGGCGAGACATACCATCGGCGTTCAGGTGTTCCTTCCCCGCCCGGTGCTGTACCCGGAAGTGGTACCGAGACAAGATTTCATTCCATCTGGCCAACTGCCCATCGATGTTCTTGAACGTCCTCAGCCATTGCAAAGAAGCGTGATCTGTCCTCACTAAAAATTCGGTTTCCCCTTGCAAACCTATGGCTGGCATGGCTGGGGCCAAGACAAGTAACTGTGAAGAAGAAGAAGAAGACAGAGTTCTCTGGCTATGGATATTCGAGCATTTTATCAGAATATAGCTACAATAATCGATGTCTTGCAGTCGAAATCGAAACCTACGTTTTTGAAACTAATAGGTCCCGGGACCGGGTGTAGCCATGGTAACTGAGAAAAGTTCGGGCAAGCTCAGTAGAGTAAAAATTTGGTTAGTCACGCCCCTTTTGTGCCCGTGGCCGACATTTCCATCCAACCCCACAATCGCTCACAATCGATTGGATTGTTTCAATTCATGTTGTTATCTCGATACAAGATGCTTGTCCTTCTATCTGTCCTCCCCTAAAAATTCGTATCACTTTCGCCGTTCTGTTCCTATGTTGAGCTTTCAATTTTCTGCTTACGTTTCGAATTTTGTATGTTCCCATTCGAGTTCCAGGGACAGATTTGGATTTGCGATAATTAAGTGCGTTGTGTCCTGTCTGTGGTCTTGTGGATTGATCGACGTCAACATACACAGATAAGTACTAGCTTCTAGTCTGATTCTCCATCCAAGTAGGGACTGGCCGGCGGGTCATTGCTTCGTTGTATTTTAGTCTAGTTCGTTGTTTTTAGTTGTTGTTTAGTTTATTTGCTTCTGTATTTCTGTACCACATGAATTCGGTGGCTAACTTACAGTCGAAATTTTCGACGTTTTCCTACGAGGATAGAGTGATGATTAAGTTTAGGAAGAGATAGGCCTTTGCTGAGTATTAGTCAGTATGAAGCTATAGCACTTTTAGCTTCTGGTAATCCCGGGTACTGGTCAGAACTATTGTGAACACAGTGCTTACATTCTTACTTGCTAAGAGCTGCGGTTGATTAAAATCCACCCATTTCTCATAAGACTCCACTGTTGGAAAACATTTACATGTATTTTGTAGAAAAAGCTGTTAATTTGTGTTCCGGTTTGGTGGCCCACCATTTTCAGAGCCCACGCACCGCTACTGAATATAATATAATAACATGTACCTACTATTCTATACATATTATGTAGATCGCAGACCCTCCGTAGGTTAGTGCCTAACCCCGTACTCGTTACTAGGTACCTACCTAAATCACGAGTTAAATGTTGCTAAAATAATTCTGCCGATGACAAACAGTACCTAACAAAAAGAAACGCACAATGAAGTTCTGAAAAGAAATTGTTGATGAGGAGTGAAAAAAGTTACAAAAGTACCTACCAACAAACTCCAGCCCCTTCTACGTAGATGGTATACTGAACCGTTGTGTAATAATTTACCGTTGAGTAATGATTTACCGTAGTAATAATTTACCCATCAATAATACTTCAACGTTTGTTCAAGTTTCACTACCTACCAACAAACTCCAAAAGAGCCATCATTTTTCAAGCGAAATAATATCACAGAACAACCAACTCGACTTCATACTCCGCCAATATAATCAGGTGATCCCTACCAATGATTTTTTCTCCGCCAAATTTCCTATCGTGGGCGCGTCTCTGGTTACGAGATTTGGTTTGAATTGTATACAATTTCATTCACACTGGAGTCGAAAATGCCTGTCGGTGCAAACTTCGGGGCCTTACTGTGAACGAACGGCTAGACGTACGATGCTCCGGATGGTCTTAAAAAACTCGCAAGTTCAAGAACTATTTAAAACCGTAAAAAAATTCACGTAAAAAAAAGGTATAGGCGTTCTGAAAATTTCAACCCCTATTTTGAACCCCTTAGAGATGACTGACAGTAACGTCGAGCTTCGAGGACCAACTAGACCCCGAACGGAACCTATAACCCGAATTTCATCAATTTTCATTCATGGTAACTAAGAAAAGTGGCCCGTACGGCGGACAGACAGAAATATTTTTATTGCAGTTTTAGATTCTACATACCTTGAAACGTAAACCATCAAATTTTGAGGGGAGGTAAGAATTTTTTTTTTTTTTTTTTTTTTTTCATGCTCGATTCCAATGGTTTATTGAAAATAATAAACCAAAAGGCAGTTTTTGTGGCAGAAAAAAATGAGTTTTTTCGGTGATAATTTGATTAAAATGCGTCAAATCAGGAAACAAATACTACAACATCATGTGCCACACTTGGGTGCTTCATACATCCGCATTCTGGCACTACCATGGAGTTGCTCATCTTTGCACGCTCGCTGAACGGGTTGCGCGCTATCCAAAAAATCGGTTGAGGGGTAAAATTTTCATGAAATTTTGGGTAGAATTCGAATCTGCAATAAAAAAAAATGGGGTTTCAATTTGAAAAAACGAAGTTGGTGTACGTTGTCATTTTTGAGATCCTTACAAAAAATAATTATGTTGATTCAAAAACAATTTGTTTTCTAACTCCATAAATAACGATTTTGGCGGGGGGGGGGGGGGGGGGGGAGAACGTTTTTGGGGACACCCTGTATACCTAATATATGAATTTTGGTAACATAAAATATTAAAAATTTACAGATAATAAAGAACTCAAAATTTTAGAGGGAATATTTCGCCTGCGGCTCTTCTTCCCAATGAGTTTTTTATCTGGAAATTTTCAATGTTTTCACTGTCACCGAAATTCACCAAGAGTATTCCCGTTTTCAAGTTGGCATACATATATGTTTATATATCACATAACACTATATTTTATATATATATATATATATATATATATATATATATATATATATATATATATATATATATATATATATATATATCTGCCGTCTGGAGTCTGCCGACGACGCTGAGTGCGAAACGTTCAGACGTAGTGTAAGTTTCTTTCTCTGTGTCCTCTTTTTGTGTCCGAAGTTATAAACATATATATATATATATATATATATATACATTTTGTTAAAATCTAGGGGTGAATTCAGGATGCTCTAAAATGGATTGACTTTAAAAACTCGGCGCTGCGCGCCTCGCCAGGGGGCAAGCCCCCTGGACCCCCGGATGCTTACTGCTTAGAGCCTACGGCTAAAATTCAAGAAACATGGAACATGCTTTAGCCGCGCTTTTTATTCTGTTTGTAGTGACAACCAAACAAGCGTCATTGTTTACTATCCATTTATAACATCCATTTATATAGTTATAGTATGAAACTACGAAATAAATACCAAGAACAAATACGAAATAAATTCGTGATAAATCAAGAACTTTCCAACGAATGGAAAACGATTTTTGTCCGATGAAAATGAAAGAAGTTTCATTTCCCTAGCAACTACTCGGTTGTACGTGAAAATCATCATCAAAATTTCGTGACACTTCCGCGTTACCCATCCCGCGTGACATTTTTCGGCTAGTTAGTCCAAGGCTGATGTATGTTCCATGCTAAAATTCAAAAATTCATGTTCTGAAAATGTTGGACCAATTGCCGTAGCTACATTTTCTTTGAAAATTCGCTAAAAATGAATAGAACTTCTTATAATTTAGAAATATAATTAGGTAGGTCATCGCTATTTTTGTAGTTCATTATTTTAACAAATTCACCTCGTGAATTTAGGCTAAAGGTTCTCCCACACTAGGCGGGAACAGGACTGGAAACAGCTGTGGGACAGGGGTCGTATTTTTTCGCTTCTGTGTATGAATGGAGATAAGCACACTAGGTGGGACGCGGCGGTCATGGCATGGGGTAGGAACAGGACGGGGAACAGGGCGAGCGGTGGGGGAAAGAGAGTTGAGGAAAGTCCTGCCTATTGTGGGTATAGGCGCGGGACGGGACAGTGGCGGCCGGCCGACATCCCGCGTCCTACCCACGGCGTTTCCTGTCCTATTCCTTCATAGTGTGTGAGAATCTTAAATTGGATGACGCTTATCGTACACATAGTTCTTATTAGGATCAGTCATATTCATGACCGTCCCCGTTGATTCCTCAAGCAGATTGTGACACCCAGTTGTCTCCTTGAACTGCCTTCTAGCGGTGACTGAAATCTTGATCACCAACTCGTCGACCCCTCAATGCCACTTGTGTCCCTAATCATTAAATATTACCTCTTGCTTGTCTTGATTATTCGGGGAAGTCGCTGATTTCTGTCTTCGCATTTTGATTTATTATTTTCAATAATGAACCTTTGGAATCGAGCATGAAAAAACAAAGTTTTAACACCCCCCTCAAAATTTAATGGTTTCCGTTTCAAGGTATATAGAATCCAAAAATGCAGTAAAAAACGCTGTGAATTGTCATGGTACCCTTACAATACACCATTCCTCTAAATAAGTAAGATTGTTAGCAATAAAAACACGGAGAAGTCGAGCTGCGCGGTGCGAGGGACAAAGCCCAGCTCCTTCTCCTTCCAACGGCCGTCGTCGGTGGACCGGGGGAGGATAGAGGCGCCTTTATAAGGCACCAGGCTTGCCCACCTCGACATTCAACCAACTTCTCTCCAACAAGTGCCTTCTCTCCCAAACCTTGCCATCCCATTCATCCAGCTTCACTCGAACCAGAGCCTTCTGTCTCTCACCTTACCTCCTCTTCATTACTGACCCTTCTCCTCAACCCTACGTTCTCAACGTGGTGAAAACCGGACGAAAACTTCCTTCCAAATACGCAAACATGGTGAAAACTGGACGAGAACTTCCTTTCAAATATTCCGATGGTAAAAACTGGACGAGTATTTTTCCGATATCCAACGTGGTGAAAACCGGACGGATATCCTCCTTTCCTCTCTTCCAAATATCCATCGAGGTGAAAACCGCGCGGATATTTTCCTATGCCAATATCCAGCAAGTTGAAAACCAGGCGGATAGTTTCATATCCTAGAGAAGAATCCAAGGAGGTGAAAACCGCGCAGATACGCTCTCGCGTTCCTCTCTCCCACCTCTTCATTCACCCTCACCTTCTCTCCTCCAAAACTCCTAGCTACCACAAACCACACTTCATCATACAAATTATTACACACCGGTTTATTATTTACCTGTATAGATGCCCCTTCTGTTAACTGTTTTCTGTGGTCAGTACCCTTGAGTTCCCCCCAGGCAAGCCCTAAATGGAGGAGTACTGGAGCCGGCCCGGGATTTAAAGTTGAACCGTTTTAGCGTAGAATACGCTTTAGCCATGGACTAACTAGCCGAAAATGGAACGCGGGATGGGAACGAAATGTGTGACATTAACATGACAACCAATAAACATATCACCAGATGTTTATTGCGACAAACCCGTTTGAAGTGAGTAATTTTATTTATGTAAATCGGAGTTTCAGTCGTTCGCGAATCGTCCTTCGGTTTATAAGAATATTTACATCCGTGTGTAGTAGTTGCGACAAACCCGTTTGAAGTGAGTAATTTTATTTATGTAAATCGGAGTTTCAGTCGTTCGCGAATCGTCCTTCGGTGATGTTCTCCTGCCCCGGTCCAGATTGTCCTCCTTCGAGCTCTTCAGGTATATGTCTTCTTCATCCTATAACATCGAAATCGTCAGCTGAACGAACGAGAGAGTGGCGGTTGCGAAAAAAAGGCGGACAGTGCGAACCCAAACAACCACAAACTGCAGCAGAACGGAAAAAAAATGGAGGTTGCGTAAAACACTTGAAAAGTCCCCTCCAAGCGAAAATAACGAATTACCTGAACCTAAACGACCAAAAACTGCTGCTGAACGTAAGAAAGAATGGCAATTGCGTCAAAAACTCAATAAGTTGAAAAGACCTCTCGATGACAATGAAAATAACGATGTACCTATCAAAATACAGAAAACTAATTACGCTCTCGCTGATTACGAATTCGACCAGCGTTTTCGAAATAACCCGTTGGGTCACATTTGCGATGTTTTTCTATTGATTTGCGCACGTTTGTGTTGATTGTCACATACAAGAATGCGGATTATCGTGGTGGATCGTGCATTGATTCCATATTCGCCCGCCATATCAATAACATCGTTAGTGTACGTTACTTAAACGCTAATACACGTTTGATAATCACCGTTGAACGTTCAGCAGTTCAGCGTCCAATCGAGGCTAAAGCGTATTCTACGTTTCTATACTTGTAGCAGCAGGCTCTAAATAAAAACAAAAAGGGGGGTCCAGGGGGCGCAGCCCCTTGGCGAGGCCCGTAGGGCCGAGTTTTAATAGTTTACCTGTATAGATGCCCCTTCTGCGTAGGTAGTATAATGAACCGTTGTATAATAATTTACCCAATAATACTTCAACGTTTGTTCAAGTTGCAAAGTACCTAACAACAAAATCCAAAAGATCCATCATTTCTCAAATGAAATAATACCGCAGAACAACCAACTCTACTTCATACGGCCATCCGTGATTATAATCAGGTGATCCCTAGCAGTGATATCTGGGCCGGATTGATACCGTTTCATTCTCACAATCATGTTGAAGGTTTTCGGTGCAGACGAAAGGCGGTCGTACAATGCTCCCGGTGGTCTCAAAAAATTCTTTTAGTTCAAGATCAATTTAAAAATTTAAAAATGCCATACCCTTCCGTCGTAAGTTTCCGAGCTACGGCGTTCTGAAGATTTCATCACCTATTTTTCACCCGTCACAGATGACTGACAGTAACGCCGAGTTTCTAGGACCAACTAGACCCTAAACGATGGACCTACAAACCAAATTTCATTAATTTTGGTTCATGGTAACATAGAAAAGTGCGGCGTACGGACAGACATTTTTTTATTGCATTTTCAGATTCTACATCCTTGTGAAACCGAAACCATCAGATTTTGAGGGGGGGTTAAAATTTTTTTATTTTCATGCTCGATTCCAAAGGTTCATTATTGAAGATAATGAACCAAAAATTTCTGTCCGTCCGCCGTACTTCGCACTATTCTTAGTTACCATGAACCAAAACTAATGAAATTCAGTTTGTACTTTGTAGGTCCCGTTTGGGATCTACCTAGTTGGTCCTCGAAGCTCGGCGTTACTGTCATCATCTCTGAGAGGCGAAAAATAGAGTTTGAATTTTTCTGATCACCATAGCTCGAAAACTTAGTATAAGGGTATGGTCTCAAAAATCTCCCAAGTTCAAGAACTATTTAAAAACGTTAAAAAAAAACGGACGTTAGACCTACGGTTCTACAGTCAGATCATTTAATAAAGATTAACGTTTTTTTCGCCAAAATTTCTGTCAATGGAAACTTTGCAGCTCATTAATGCATCAAAAGTTGAAAACGTTTTTGTTTCACCTCCCGTCAATTTCCTAATATTATTAGGTTTTGTGTTGCCTCTTTATTTATATCGTTTTGTGACGCTCGCAACCACCACAGTCACGAGACGCTCGCGACCGACATAGTAACGTGATGTAATTTCGATGGTGCAATTTCTTGTGCCATGAAGTGACGCTCGCTCGTGACGTGACGCTCGTGACGTTCGGAAAACAAATGGAAAGTCCTGTTAATCATTATTAAATGATAAAAATTCGAGGTAACGACGTCCAGGAGATTTCAACTCCTATTTTTCATCCCTTAGAGATGGCTGATCGCCGAGCTTCGCGGACCAACTAGACCCCAAATGGGACCAACAAACTAGTTTCATCAATTTTGGTCCATGGTAACTAAGGAAAGTGCGATTACGGCGTACGGCGGTCAGACAGTGGATTCTACATACCTTGAAACGGAAACCATCAATTTTGAGGGGGTGTTAAAATTTTTTTTCCATGCTCGGTTGCAAAGGTTCATTATTGAAAATAACAAGCCAAAATTATGGATCTTTTGTATTTTGTTGCTAGGTACTTTTACAACTTGAAAAAACATTGAAGTATTATTGGGTAAATTATTACACAACGGTTTATTTATACTATCTACTCTGAAGGGGCATCTATACAGGTAAATTGTTACTCAGCGGTTTATTATTTACCTTATCCTTCATGAATAACTACAAATAATTAATGATGGAATTATTGAATCCCGCGCTTTCGTATGAAACTTTAATTCCCGGGCCGGCTCTAGTAGGTGCCCCATTTAGGGCTTCCTGGAGGGAGTTCGAGGGTATTGACCACAGAAAACGTGATCTACGCAGAAGGGGCATCTATACAGGTAAATAATAAACCGTTGCACTAAACCTGCAGCGATAAACTTGCAGCGTTTTTATTTTACGTTTTTAAATTGATCTTGAACTACACAATTTTTTGAGACCACCCGGAGCATCGTACGTCCAGCCGTTCGTGAGCACCAAAAAGCTTCGTCAACACGATCGTGAATCAAACGGTATAAATCCGGCCCAGATAAACGGAGCATCTGATTATAATCAAGGAAGGCTGTATGAAGTCGAGTTGTTTGTTCTGCGATATTATTTCATTTGATAAGTGATGGACTATTGAATCTTGAACAAACGTTGAAGTATTATTAATCGGTAAATTATTACACAATGACAAATTATTACACACCGGCAAATTATTACACAAAGGTAAATTATTACACAATGGCAAATTATTACACACTGGCAAATTATTACACAAAGGTAAATTATTACACAACGGTAAATTATTACACCACGTAAATTATTACACAACGGTAAATTATTACACAACTGCTCATCTACCCAGAAGGGGCTGGATTTTGTTGTTAGGTACTTTTGCAACTTGAACAACCGTTGAAGTATTATTGATGGGTAAATTATTACACAATGGTAAATTATCACACAACGGCTCATCTACCCAGAAGGGGCTGGATTTTGTTGATAGGTACTTTTGCAACTTGAACAACCGTTGAAGTATTATTGATGGGTAAATTGTTACACAGTGGCAAATTATTACACAAAGGCAAATTATTACACGACGGTAAATTATTACACAACGGTAAATTATTAGACAACGGTAAATTATTACACAACAGCTCATCTACCAAGAAGGGGCTGGATTTTGTTGATAGGTACTTTTGCAAGTTGAACAACCGTTGAAGTATTATTGATGGGCAAATTATTACGCAACGGTTCATTATTCTATCTCCGTAGAAGGGGAACCTATACAGGTAAATTATTACACAACGGTTTAGGTAGGTACCTAGAAACGAGTACGGGGTTAGGTACTAACCTACTAAGGGTCCGCGATCTACATAATATGTGTAGAATAGTACATAATATGTTATATAGAAGGGTTATCTATACGGAGACCTGTGATCTGTAACAGGAGGGTATTCTGTACAAAATAATAAACCGTTGTGCAGGGATTTGCAGCGTTTTACAATGGACTCACCTTTAGAGACGAAAAACGTCTGCCAATTCGAGTAGGCTTCATCACTTGAATCACATGAACGTATAGAATAGTTGGGTAGGTTCATTCAGTGGACATGTGCATTATCCATTCATGGCAGTGGCGGCTCCTGATAGGAGCATAGGAGCATGTGCACCCCCAGCCAATAAACCATACATAATAACCAAATTCCCCCATCCCATTTGAAGAGTAAGTCGGCTATTTACAGATAACAGGATTTTACTATTTGAATCGACGCGCGAAACCGAGCCCCACCGCCCCACTGGGCATCTGAGCCAAGAACCGATAATATTGAGAAAAACACACACACACTTGGAGCAGTTGCTCTCGTCCCCTCCCTTGACTCGTATTTCCTCATTGTTTCTGCCTGACATTTTTCGGTTTGAATGTGGCGGGCTTGTGAGATTGACCAATCAAAAGCAGCAAAAATGTTTAGCTCGGTGCACAGACTGTTGTTGCACCTCGTCAGGTTCGCTGCAGTCGCTCGAGGGCAGTATCTTTACTCCTGCATTATCATCTGTTATCTCAATTCGGTTCCCTCCTGCATTTGTTATTCTCAATTGGTCTTCGTTTTCGTGGTTTCTTCCGTCGTTTTCTCTATAATTTATGTTCCGTTTTTTCTGAAGTGACAAAAGTTTTAAAGCTCCTGATTACTATACCTATGACAACATCAGAAAGTGAGAGAAAGTTTTCATCTTTGAAGAGAATCAAAACTTCAATGCTGTCAATTGAGAAAGATTTGGTGAGATCCGTTCAAGATTTTAATGAGAACGTTATTGATATTTTTGCAAGTAAGAAGGAGAGGCGTGCTGATTTTATTTACAAGACCATTCATTGAAGTTATCATTTTGTTGGACATCCTAGTTACCATTTTGTGACAGAAGATGAATATTTTATTCCTGGGTAGACTCCTGATTGGTACCTAATATCTTTGTTCCTGGGGTAGACACCCAATTCGAGATATTTTCGTTCCTGGGGTAGACACCCATTGGTGTTGGTGATACATATTTTGTTCCTAGGGTAGACACCCTATTCGTGATATTTGTGTTCATGGGGTGCTATCGCCTGTTTGTGTACGATAATTTTATTTTATTTTATTTTAGCGAATTTTCAAAGAAAATGAAGCTATTGCAATGGCTTCGAAATTTAAATAATATAAATTTTTGGAAATTTTCTTCATAGAAATCCGTTTCAGACCATTCTAAAACGATTCCTGAAATTTAACACTTTTTTATATGTATATATATATATATATATATGTGTCACTCCAGACGATAACTCTCGATAGAATTGAGATAAACAGCTCAAATTTGCACAAAAAATCTATCTTGGCAATCGAAAGGCTAAGTTCGAAGATGGGCGAAATTGGCCTACTCTAAGGAGGGTTTTGGCGCATTTAAAGTGCGCAAAAATTACCCAAAAATCCCCAAAATGTTATTTTCCAACAAGTGACCCCTCATTTTAAAGGTTTTTGCACGCTGAACACGATGGTGGAATCGGATTTTAGATATCTTGATCCGTTCTCAAATTAGAGCATTTAAAGTGCGCAAAAATTACCCAAAAATCCCCAAAATGTTATTTTCTAACAAGTGACCCCTCATTTTAAAGGTTTTTGCACGCTGAACACGATGGTGAAATCGGATTTTAGATATCTAAATCCGTTCTTAAATTAGAGCATTTAAAGTGCGCAAAAATTACCCAAAACTAGGATAATCTTTAAACTCTTACCCCCCCCCCCCCCCCCACCCCCTTAGAGTGGTCAGATTGAAAAATGTGAGAAGTATTAATTGAAGACGAGAGTTCGAAGCAAAAAAGGGGGAGGCAAACGATTAGTACAATTCCTTCAATTTCCCATTTGACATATAATTGTTATGATACCTTCATAGATAGACAAGTACCGGCCCACGTATTACTAGAAGGAAGACGAAAGAAAAAATCTATTTCAAATTATTCAATTTAGGTACTAACAGTAGGAGGAAGAAGGTTAGGTAGGTATCTTATCAATTTATTATCAGTATCATACGAATATTTGATATTCAAAGGTAGGTAGGTACTTAACATGATAAAAATAATATCAATGAAGAAGGAAGGATCTACCTACCTAGTAGAGCAAATCTTGAACTGGTTTTAGATACCAGGCCTGAAATCGTAGTCAAGAGGAAATAGGGATGTATGATACTTCGAAATGTATCGATACATATCGTATCGATATTTCTAAAAAGTATCGAAAAGATCAGGCCGATACTTTCAAAAAGTATCGATACATTCAAGTATCGATAATTTTTACAAACTCAAAATTAGAAAAGTTCCGGCCTCATGGATTGTGTTGTTTTGCGCCTTCCCCTTCCAGTGTTCCAGTTCCACCATAGAATAAGTCTATGCCTGACATAAGTGCACAGTATCAGTTGAGTTGTTTCACGTTTCCAGTCCTACTAGATGCCGGACAGTATCAGTTGAATGAGTGATCATCTCCATTTTTATGTCATGGTTGTTGACAAATGGTGGGACTTTAGGCATGGTAGCGATCAGGCTTTGTAGTCTTCTGTGAAACTTGGAAGTAAGAAAAGATCCTTGAAAAAAGTAACGGTGTCGATACCGCGAAAAAAGAAAAAGTATCCCGATACATTGCACACAAAAAAGTATCAAAAAGTATCGATACTTTTTCTTAAAAGTATCGATATTTTGAAGTATCGATACTTTTTATACATCCCTAAGAGGAAAGGCCATTCAGAAGGAACAAGGAATCTACTCATAACAGTTTATAATTATTACGTAGGTAATTATATGAAATTAATAACTACGTACAAAATGATTGTGTAAAGAGTTCGTAGCAGTTAATAACAAATTATAACATAACAACAATAACAACTCCTTTACCTACTGCACTCTCTTGAGTAGGTAAGTCAAAAGTCCTAACTACCCTATCCTACCTAATATGAACCCACAGCGATCAAATAAATAAGCACTTAGTACAATTACGTAATAAACAAACGGTAGAATCAGGATGGACAAAACGTACAAATTAAAATAAATACGAAGAGAATATACATAGAAAACCAAATTTTAGACCGAAGTTTTCCTTTATTCAAAACCATAGCCATTAATTCGAATATTTCTTTGAAAATTCGCTCATTAAGTCATGCTGCATGACTGGTTTTTTTGTATTCCCCGTTATTTACCTCAATGATATCTAACCCCTCCCTTTCCCCATAAACCTCTCATCTCCCACCCTCCTTCCTTCCCTCCCTGGCAAGAGTTGCTTTCACCTCCGCGTTGGTTCTTGCTGGGCAAATACACATTTCAGCTTTAAACAATAACATACATTTCTTGGGTTTACTCCTTCAATGATTATTTCAGAATTTCCTCTTCCATTAGAGAACATTTTTCATGTCTATATACGAGTATGTATTTAGTCGCGTTTGTAATTTGAATATGAGAAAGCTTACAGGATTTATCCCATTTCCATATGGTTGAAATTTGTATTTGGCTGAGAAGAGCACCTCTCCCGTCCACTTCGCGATAGCCCCTCTTGATCTATGTGCACCCCCTGAGTTTCAGGACAGGAGCCGCCACTGATTCATGGGTTAATGACTAAACGACTCAGGTCACATGGAGTAACAGAATTAGTTGGGTAGGTTCAGCCCTATACAACTATTTTTCCGTACGATTCCTATGGAATTCATATGGAGCTATTACAGCATTATTCCTGATCGACCCTCCAATGAATGTTTGGATTCATTTCAACGACATTTTAGGTAGGTAGTTATGGGCGTTCCAAGTATTTCACGTTTGTGCATGCGCAGACGAAAGTTGCAGTACTTCTTCCAATGATTTTGGTGCGGAACCATCTGTGACGCAACCCGCACCTACCCTCCAAATTTCAGCCCATTTCGACCATTATTTCGGGTAGTTATGGACGTTACAAGGAACTGACCACAGACAGACACGGAACCAAAACTGTTCTTTGATGTCTGAAACGCAGAGTGGTAGTGGCATTTTCATTTTGGAAGAAATAACATTTTTTCTACTCAGTCAAGAATCCAATGCTCCCCTATCTTTCTGTAGTGAGGAAGCAAAAACATACACGATCAAAATGAACGATGAATGATCAAAATGACCGATGTGGTAACTGATGAACGAAGACATCACTGTCAAACAAACTAGAAATGAGAAAGAACCTATATATTTCAAGAAAATGCACCTAATTAGGTGACTAATTAGGTCTGAACGAATGTAATTTCCGTGTAAAGGTAACTGTATAACCACTCCTGTGTCGTAAATACAAGTGAAATAATTCATTCTACTCGTAATTTGATATTCATTGATTATACGTCTATCGTTTATCGGGCGGTCAATTCACAGGCGGATGCGAACATTTGTCGACCCAAATATTGTTAAATAGGTACCCGGCACTGAATAAAAAGGGTCGTTTATTTATCTCGCGGACACGTACCCAGAACGTTTAATCTAATCCGGGATTATCGAATTCTTTTTCTGTTTCATACGTCTTTGTCTGCTTTATCTTTAGGCCAACAGAAATATTTGGCTGGCTATCTTGGATGGTGTTACAGCCAGTTGAACCAATTATAAATACCTTTGAGCTAGTCATGATAGGTTTAAATTGACTTGCCATGGTCCAGAACCTGCCGGAAGGACTTGAATGTTTATACAAAAAAGTCAAAATCTAGGATTCGATTCAGAATGCTTTGTTATAGAAAGAATCAACAGATTTTTCAAAAATCCTTCTTAGAGTCCTACTATAAAGCCAAAGTAGGTACCTAGTCGAATTTATAGAAAACTATGTTCAATGAGTATTCTGGCAGATTGTTGACGCTCACATCTCAAAAGTAACAAACATTAATTTCAGATAATAGCTTTACCTTCAGTTGGCCTGAGGCAATAGTTTCTGTTACTGATTTTTGACCTCGGACACTGGAAGGAGTATGGAATCAGGTCACCCACGCAAAATAGGTAGATTGAACTGATGAAGAATATTTTCTGATTCTTGATGCAAGTATGAGCAAGATATCAATTGAAATGTCAAAATGTTCTAACTTGGGGAGTAACAGTCCACAAGTAGGTACCGAAGATAATGTGCCTGTACCTATAGGTAAGTACATGTCCGAAAGTCACACACGACGCTTTGGAGTAACTCAACAACTGGAGTTTCACAGTTGTTGGTACATTCTGCGATAGCCTAGAGAAACAGAAAACGGATCATCACACCGGTTAGATTTCTCATAGATTTCCGTTTACCAGACCAGGAAATTCTCCGTTACTTTCTTCCTTGTTCTTTCTGTACCAACTAACTTTCAATGTTACCCCGGTGTACAACTGGCAGCTGACTGCCACCATATCCGCTTCTGACATTGGAGTAGGTCACGGCCGGTAGGTACGACGCCGAAGTTAGAATTTCAATTTAGGTCTCCGTTAGTTTTGCTAGCTCATCTTCTTGGAATCTCGAAATAACTTTCTCTCAATTTGGTTTATTATTTTCAATAATGAACCATTAGAATCGAACATGAAATGAAAAAACCACAGTCATGCAGCATGGCTATAAGAGCTAATTTTCGAAGTTATCGGCATCTTCCTCCTCCGCCTAAAATTTTCTGCCAATGTTTTCCCAACTTGATACCATACAAAATTAAAACAGGAGTAGTTTTACGCAAAGTAAAATTTGGGGCGGAAGGAGGGGGAGGGGGAAATCAAAAATGTTTCGAATACCAGAAGAGTAGGTGTTGGATACGTAACAAATTTTTTGTTCCATTTTTTGCCGAGTAACACCTCGGTTTGTAGATTTTCCAACGCTGAACACGATGGTGAAGTCAGAATTGCGATATCCCATTCCGTTATCAGATTAGAGCAGACGAACCAGGAAGAACATCTCAAGAAATAACCACGTTCCTTCATCTTCAAAGTGCTCCAGTTTGAGAATGGAATGAGATATCGCAATTCTGATTTCACCATCGTGTTCAGCGTACAAAAACCTTTAAAATGAGGTGTCACTTGTCAGACTTTTTCATTTTGGGAATTTATGGGTAATTTCCCCCCCCTAAAACTCCCCAAAACTCCCCCTTAGAGTGACCCGATTCTGCCCATCTTCGAACTTAGCCTGTCGATTGCCAAGGCAGATTTTTCGTGCAAATTTGAACTTTTTATCTCAATTCTTTCGAGAGTTATCGTCTGGAATGACACATACATA